>JAOYSI010042037.1:0-27970 GCA_025775065.1 Hiodon alosoides
AAAACAGGGTAATGAGGGACGAGCAGGCTAAAACAGGGTAATGAAACAGCGACGAGCAGGCTAAAACAGGGTAATGAAACAGCGACGAGCAGGCTAAAACAGGGTAATGAAACAGCGACGAGCAGGCTAAAACAGGGTAATGAAACAGCGATGAGCAGGCTTAAACAGACTCATTTAGAGTCACAGCCCGATAGGGAGTGACTCTCGACGCGCTGGAAACGGCTCAGCTCGAGCACTAGGACATTAACTACATAAGGTTACTAAAACAAAAACAGTGGTGGTGCTGTTCATCCAAACGGCCCAGAAAAACAGCCAGAGCTGAGTGTGGGCTGATCGAGTCTGGCAGGGGTAGCCATTTTTGCTTTTAATGTCCCCGCTAGCTGGACGCTCAAACTGCCCGACAGATACAGCTGGCAGCTGTTCTTTCAAACGTCCTAAAAAAACACCGCCCTGGCTTGGCTCCATAATCCAAAATTGCCTCGAAATGAGCTTCTAATGAGACCACACATGAGAAGTGATACAGATCGCCTACTGTATTGCTGGCTGTAAAAAAAGGCCTATCATTAAAATTGCATTACTGAGTTAATGCGTTTTTTTTCTCCTTTCACTTAAATACCCTTTTCTAAAAATGGGGATGATAAAAACACACTGTCCCTACAATAGATTATTTGCTCAGCAGTAAAATTCAGAGGCCTTGCATTACAGCCCAGAGGGCTCGTTGGGCCCTTCCTAGCCAGCACATTTTTGTAACCTGAAGCAGTTTGAAAAGACAGCATGCTCTTTCTGGACACAATGCTGGTTGCCATACATAACCTGCCTTGTTTGTGGCCATCCTGTCTGTGTAGCCCCTGTTGTAGTACTTGGTTTGCAGACTACGCCACACATGGTTATGGTTTCTTTAAGTGCCAATTTTCTTCTTTTTTTGACACACATACGTATGCACATTCCCAGCAGTGGGAGATTCAAAAATAATGAAAATTGCCTCCCTCTTCTTTGTTCAACTGTCCACAGAGTGCTGAAAGGTATTGTCGTCTACTGGTACACTTATCAATGAGAAGGAGAATGGCAAAGTTTTTGCCTGCCGATGCCTTTGTTTTCACTAGTCAATACTGGGAAGGTTGCTGAAGCGGTTTGAAACTGTTTAAATACTTATTAAACACCTGAAAAAGGTTTAGATTGCAACACGTATCTATCTCCCTAAGGGCAGTTGATAAAAGTAAAAAATCTCCATCCAACAAAGGCTGGGAGATGGGTTAAACATCCGAAATACTAGCTTTTTATGTTAACAGGTAAGTCTTGGAAATGGCCAGGGCCACGACCCAGATCCACAGGATGGCCGGCCCCATGCCACACCCCTTGTGCCACAACCCCTTGTGTAATGAAGGAACACAGAGGGTCTCCACGTGAACAGGTTCTCAACTTGATGACACTTCCATCAACCCTTCGGTGTTACTGACAAAACACACTGCGAGTGAGCCAAGCAAGAGATGAGTCACCAGAGTTAAGATAGCGGATTGGTTGATGCACGCGCTGCCACAGTCAAAGGAGATCTTGGACAGAGGCAGAAGCCTGGACAACCTGGGCCCACATGAACACTAACCAAGTCCCACAGAAGACAAGGGCCTGCAGATTCCCCAAGGCAAGAAGAACCAGCAGTAGAGATCGGAGTATATTTAGCTTATGTTTAAACGAATGGTTGCAGTTTTCCAGTGGTTAAGAGACCTGTGGGAAATATGTTGTGTTGGTCTGCTCACAAGCAATGCCGGAGGAACATATTGTCAGCTTCCTGGAAAAAAAAACTGAATTAAGTTAAATTGCATTATTCCGAGAGGTAATGAAATTATAGAACTTTGAGGTTGATAAGAGCTTTCAATTTGCCTAAAAATATCTCAAATGTTGAAAAGAGAGATAGAGGACACTGGCGATATACTGTTATAGACAAAGTTAATTGAACATGATAAAGGTCCATTTTGGACCAGTTTTTATCCACATACATTTATAAGGCTAGTAAGTCAAAATACTTACTGCAAACTGGGGGAAAAGCAAAACAGAGCAGACACATTAACAGTAGTATAATAATAACAATATAACACGGTTTAAACGGAGCTCTATTGGCAATTTCCGACCGGCTTACGGTCTCGTGTCAAACATGCAGCCTACGAAAGCGCCACATGACTCGCGGTCATAAAAATAATTCACGTTAGGGGAACACATCTGGGTCTTGGGAGCAGAGGTACAGATCCTATTACCGTCAGTCTGATATCTAAGGCCCATCTATGCCGCCTACGATAGCTAGTTGGTCTGTGCAAGGTAACAGAATGTGAATCTCTGTACCAAACCTCCTGTCACAGTTTTAAGCAAAGTAGCCAGGGGTCGAAGAGGAAGTGTGGGAAGTCTGGTTGAATGAGAGTATACATACTTCTCAACACCAGAAAGTCACAGGTAACAGAAAGAGCAGAACTTCTGGAATATATATATATATATATATATATATATATACACACACACACACACACACACACACACACCAGTCCAAAAGTGAATATTTTGGTGTTAACTGTGATAATCTTCTGTGAACTCAGATGTGCACCTGCTGGTATGGGTCCAAATGTGCAAACTTTTAATACAAAAACTTTAAAGATTCATATAAAGTAACTCTTGATGTGATAAAGTGACTCTTGCTGTATTTTTTAAAAAAAAGAATATTTCAAATAACCTGACAAACCTCGTCTTCTCTTCAGCCCATTAGAAAAGCCCTACAGCTGGTCTTCATCGAGCTTTAGTTAAACAGAATATCACAGCAATAATGCAGTCCCGAATGTCCTTCAGATTCATTGTGTGCTCTACCACCAGAAAAAGGAAAAAAAATTAAAAGGCTGGGCATTGATCTACATACCTGAAGACTTCAGTGAAAATATTTGGATTTGTGAGATATATGCTTTTTTTTCTTTTTTTGTTTTCTTTTTCAGGAGGGGTAATATGTTTTTGTGTTCTTAAATATGTCTGACATTCACTAACTGTCCTCCAAATTAATCAATTTCGAGTGTCTGTCTGGCTTAGTGGCACACCAGAGATAACACAGCTCTGTCCATCCAAGGAGATATTATAATGGATTAAGCTGTGAATACTCATTTCTTTTTGACCAGTGATTAGCGCTTTCTCTGATCGGTAATTTTCTGTTTGTAATTATTTGCAGGTAATTCTGGATGACATTCTTAAGTGAAGATGGCCATCTCTTGTTATAGGGGATGAGGGAAAATTATTGAACGTACCAAGATGAATCATTGCTGATAAGCAACCCAGTAATTCCCCACAGTTTAAAATATCAATCTTTTTAAAATAATGGACCATCAGAGGAGCGGCTGACAGAGGATAACAAAAACAGAATGGTGAACACCAGACACGTGTTTGAAACATTTAAGGTCCTAAGATACATTACCAGTCACAAACAGAATTAGTGTGTCTCAGTTTTCCCTAACAGCAAAATGTCCCTGGCCACAAATGACCAAACACTGGCATTGTTGTTCTCCTGGCCTCCTGAGTGGCTTGGTGGCCTGTGATGTTTTTTACATCCAGGGCCAGCTGAAATGCGAAGGTGTTGTCAGAGCGCCGCGACAGTAATTGCCCATGGAACATCGTTGGCAGCACTACCGGGCGAAAAAGCGAGGAGCTCGTCCGATTCCTGGTTGGGCTCCCATGCTTTTAACTTATCCTCCCGAGGTGACAAGAGAGCTGTCAGCTGTCAGGGCGCGACGCTTCAGGAGCAGCAAAGCCTGCTCTTTATTATTGAAAACAGTTGCATGTTGACTAATTGCTTAATGTCAGCTGGGAGACGATGCCTCTGCGGGCCGCAGCAGAGGAGAAACAACAGTCACCCGGGACAGGGTATGCATCATACATGTGTTTTAATCATCTCGTTTTCCACTCCGCCTGAGATGGTCGCAGGCGCCTTCCCCATTAACCTCGATAAGATAAGTGGTCCCCGATGTCACGCACGCGCGCCTCATCGCTGTGGTGTCAGCGTTGGCGAGGAAGGGAACGTGACGCGCGTTTTTGTTTTTCCTGAACCAAGTGACTGTGGAGCAATGCCCATGCTTTATCTGCGAGTTCATTACTCACATCTGTGCGTCGTTGTCTTTCTTAACCCTAACCCTTTCTGCTCCCTGCTTTGCATTGTCCTCTGACGCCAAAGCATCACGCCATTCCAGCCTCCTGGCTTCTGCACGGTTAAAATCAAAACCGCTGTTGTTCCCCGCCGTGTTTGCACTCGATTTCGAGAGCAGACTATCTTCTTTGGTCGCAACAGCTGTTTAATTTAAAGGACAAGTGAGTGAACTATTGGGTTCGGCGCTATTCTGTTAGTGCCGCTGCAGTGCGCTGCAAACATGTATAGTAAATCCTGCTGCAATAGATACTGTCGAAACTGTGACTCTATGGCTAAAATGCTTTGTCACATGTAGCTAGAACTGCAAGTACTCTTTATGGAAGATCTGATGAGCCAAATGGACTCAGAGATGCATTACTAAGTAGGCCTGAGTCCAAATGTATTTTTTTAATTGACCTGGCTGTATGACTCACTCTCCATCACATAATCTTTTGATCAATGTTCCCCAGGGCACACAGCACTGCTCATTACCCATGTTTAATCATGAATCATAACAAATTAAACCACATCAATTTATAAATGTTACTCTAAACCGGCGGCTCTTTGGTTGTGGGTCCTGACCCAAAATGGTCCTCCAGGATATTTGGACTGGGTTATGCATTGGGGCGTTCATTTACAAAAAATAATTTGCCCCTCATTAAGCCATAATATGAATTTGTAACACACTAAATGTTAAGGAGGGCTTGATAAACTGCCCCTTAAAAATGAAAATGAGTCTGTTGAGTGCAGGTAGAGTCAGAGTTTGGTAGCCAGAGTCTAACAAAAGGGAGAGCCCTATTATAAACTAAATGTAAATATTATAGTGTGGTTTAAATTACAAGATTAGAGTTGATTACGTTCTTCCAGCTAGCTCCTTAATGGGAGGATTCGTAGGCAGAAAAAAATACGCTTCATGATTTAATCATTTTCTGTGCATCATTGTCGAAATGTACAGTGACCTGTAACATCTTACTGGCTACTTATGCGTTGTTTTACTTGTTGAATGCTCTGACCCGTGGCAGCACAGAACAGGGGTTGGGTTTCGAAGCTTCACTGAAGAGTGCAAATTATGATTCTGTTTATTTAATGCAAAAATAAAAAATCGAATTAAAATCTCATACTGGAAGTTAAAGTCAACAAAACACTTTGAAATGCCGGTAAGTATTGCTTGGTGTGATTTTAAATAAGGGCTTTTAAAAAATGTTCCTGAGTGCACAGCCAATCCTATATAATAAATAATACAGATAGGGACCCTCAGCTAAGGCCTGTCACAAGGGCTGGGGACATGCCATTACGAGCACAGGACGGGACGGGTGACAGTTTGTGTCTGCCTGAAACAGGTGCCTTTCATTAGCGGCCCTCGGAGAGCATGGCAGTCCGATGGCATGTTGAGGGCCTCTGAGTGATCTGAGGAAGTGAGTCAGAAACGTCAGGGGTGTGACACGACTCCTGACACCACATGATCTCGCCGGGCGAACGGCAAGTGTTACCGACATTCCAGAAAAGTCAGGACAATTCAGCCGACGACATTGACGTTGACGCTTCATTTAATATTTTACAAATACCACCTCTGTTCCCTTGGTAGATTTTTTTATTTAGTTTTTCATTTGACTATTTATGTTAATTTACCAGACTTCCCACTCGAGTGAAACTCCTCCTCAAAGTTGCCACTGAAAGTTAGGATCAATCAGAGCGGCAGAAGATCCTAAAAGTGTCAAAAGCACAAGGAGTGCCGCTATCTATTCAGCCATGTTTTTGTAAATGAGAAAGTAATACAATCAAGAACAAGACAATTCAGCGTTGTCTAATGTGCGAATGATTGCGGCTCCACTATTAACTGACTGCGGCTTTCTTCTCAGGAGCACTTCCTTGACTGAGGGGCACAATTATTGTTATTTTTCCCCCACACAATGTACTGCTAGTCAAAGAAGTAGAACAGGCAGCATTTCTCTCTCCATCCGTCAACAAGCTGTTCTTTAGGCTCCGTCCTAATCAGCTGACAGATGCGTGGCAGGGAGGACAAGCGGATCGTATTTGATTTATGGGGCGCTCCGATTCTGCTAGGGTGTGGGCCAGAAGCCTTCGTGAAGGGAGACGTGAAACCTTCACCTCCAGAAACCCAGCTCTGAGGAGGGAGACACGGACCCTTCGTCGTCAGATCCCCAGCCTTGTGAAGGGAGATGTGAAACCTTCACCTCCCGAACTCCATCCTCCTGAAGGGAGACAAGGACCCATCACCTCCAGAACCCCAACCTCGTGATGGGAGACGTGAACCCTTCACCTCCAGAAACCCAGCTCTGAGGAGTGAGACATGGACCCTTCATCGTCAGATCCCCAGCCTCCTGAAGGGAGACGTGGACCCTTCACCTCCAGAACCCCAGCACCCCAGCCTCCTGAAGGGAGACATGGACCCTTCACCTCCAGAACCCCAGCCTCCTGAAGGGAGACATGGACCCTTCACCTCCAGAACCCCAGCCTCGTGAAGGGAGACGAGGACTCTTCACATCCAGAACCCCAACCTCGTGATGGGAAACATGGACCCTTCGTCGTCAGAACCCCAGCCTCCTGAAGGGAGACATGGACCTTATTCTTCCAGAAACCAAGCCTTCACAGCCCATTGGGAGTTCTCACTCTCTGCACCTCTCAATCCCTCTCTTGGTATGCCCATCAGCCGTAACACTGATTTAATATCCTAACTTGTGTCAGGATAAAGGCTGGATGGATGACTATAAACAGGGATCTAAGCAGGATAAACCTTTATTTCTGGGCTGGGAATAACAGATTCTGCCAATTTTTTCTTTCATTCTGCTCAATCGAGGAGTCGTCAGCAGTAAATAGGCAGGTTTCCTGATCTCAAGCGGCTGTGCTCGTGGTCTTCATCAGAACTTAACACACGACTTGTGATCCTTCGCTCTGAACAGACATTTCCAGAATTTCTGCACTCTTCCAGGGTGAAACTACACTCTTCTGAAGAGCAGAATTAACAGGAAATCTCTGGTTTTCTGTTTGTGTGAGTTTAATTTGACATCCGCCTTCGTATTTATTTTCAAACACCCTAACTCTTGAGCTTCGGTTAAGCTTTGGGTGCCGGAGAACTAACCCGTGGTGGCACTTTCACAAGGCACATACAACTATGTGTCGTATTATCCTTGCATTTTGGGACAGGGTGTCACTCAAATGTCCCTCATTCAAAATAACATCATTCCCCAGGCAAAGCAGCTGCAGAACACAACAGTGTATCAGCGAAGTGGTGCTGAGTCAGCAGAAAAAACTACTTTGTTTTATTTTTCTTTTCAGTTTGCCTTGTGTTGGATGAAGGATGTTCACAAGAGTGACATTTATTAAATTCAGGGGACACATGATGACTGATGACTGTAGCAATACCTGAGAAATGACACACGTCATGAATGACGTATAGCTTGTCAGTCAGTCCACATATGATCACTCAAGTACATGTTTCACAAAGTAGGAACAACTGACAATGCCCTAATGGCAGTTTTAGGCCATTGAGAAACAAGTGTTTCTGTACATAATTATTATATGGTTATATAGTTAACACTATTTGTAATGATTTCTGGCAGTGTAGGTTATAATGTGTTTCATGTAGCTGTAAATATAGGAATCATTTTGGATATGCAGCCTGGTGTCAATGGCACAGGCTGGTGGTGATGGGATAAAGTTGGTAAAAATGGGGAATCTTTTCATGGCACAGTTCAGATCCCTTGATGCTAATTGAGCAACATTTGAATACCACAGCTCTGGACGTTACTGTTGACCAGGTGACTCCGTTCACGGCTGCAGTCTACCATTTGCCACATGGATAGATCCAGCAGGATAATCCGCCATGTCAGAAAACATACATTCGGAATGGTCCCAGGAACAGGACAGCGAGTTCAGTTTACTGGATTGGCCCACAAAGAGCCAGCGAAATCACATGAAATGAGCTTTTCAGCTTCTGCAATCACAGCGTTTAAATCCAAAGCCTGGTGACTGTGCAATCATGATTCGCCCTGTTTGGTGCTCATCATGCTACATAACTGTGCTTTTGAATTGAGAAAGGCTCAGGAGAGTAATTAAAAACAAGTAGCTTTCAGATGACGGATAAAGAAAGCGAAAAAACTAGAATAAATATGCAAATTTGCATCTACAAGTGCCAACCAAATGATCTGGCATGAAAGATGCCCTTTGGCATCTACAATTACAGCATTTAAATTCAAAGCCCGGTAACTGAAAATATGTTTTGTTCTGTTTGGGGATCATTAGTGTAGAGTTTGTGTGCATATATATATACACACATATTTTTTTACACCACACTTTCGGTCACTGCAGAGCGTGACGGTAAATTTGCCGCCTTGATAGGACAAGACCACGGCCATCCGCGAATACGATCTCCCAGTTTGGTCTGTTTCGGAAGCTATCCTCGACTTTTATACACACCTGAAATGTCTGCCTCCTTGAGTGCCGCTCCACGCTTCCCAATTTTACATGCACAATGACTCCTGTGGGGCTCGCCACTAAAACCCATTACAGCACTCAGTGGTGTAAAACATGCATGACACCATAAATCTTTCAACAAGGCAGTTTGAATCCATGTTGGTAAAGGCTTGGCTTTGAGCAAGCAACATCACGACAAGCTCACAATGCTGAAGGAGTTTTATTAGAGCGGTGAACACATAAAAACAGGATCCTCAGAGGCCTTGTTAAACTAACACCAGCGCGCTTGAAATAAACGTGCTCAAAGGCAAGGGAATTAATCTGATATCACTTTGAAATATTTAAAAGGTGCTCAACTCCCCATTCGCTTCAGAGATCCAAATTACTGGCAGCCAAAGTCTTGTGAAAAGTTGGAAAGTGAAACATATTGCTCACAAAATGTAAACACATATATCCACAGAATTTGAGTGGGGATTAAAGGCAACATCCACACTATATAAACATTTGTGTTCTGTAAAACAAATGGCCATTCAGACGAATCTAATTCAATATCCTGGTATATCCTTTGGTTGTGCTGTGTTGTGCTGTTTCCACAATGAAGACAGCAGATAAAATATCTGTGACAGAGGTCATTAGGTAATTTTTATTCCAAACTGGGACAGAACAGAAGGACTCCCCCCTCACTCCCTTTAGCAAGTGCAGGTGACTGACCGAATGATTATCAGTGGCGTTAACTCTCGCTGAAGGAAGTTCTGGCCAAACGGCATTAACACCTTTGCTGTGAATGTAAGTGCTCTCAGCTACTGCCTGAGCCAGAGAAATTGGGGGAAAGGAAATTGAAATGGTTTTTTTCCCTTGCACACAGATTTCAAGTGAACCTTGAATTTGTTGCGTGAATTCAGAGCCGTAATGTGTGACAAAGGCAACATGCAGATACATTTAACTGAATGCAAGATCCGATGAGGAGGTACGAGGTCACACCCTGATTTCTGATCGTGCTCATGTTAGGAACACCTGTTTTTTTTAAGATGCCAAGTCAGGGACCGTTAACTGAAGTCTTTTAGCGCTCTTTAATGCTCTCATATTTAATTAGGAACTTGCTTAGGCAGCGGATCCAGATATGTTGTTATCCAAAACAACACACATGCTACGTGGAGAGAGTGTGAGCCAATCTGGAGAAGCCAATTCTCGTCCTGTGAGAGGCAATAAGAAACGGCTAAGGAACGCGTCCTCTCTCTGCAAACTTGATGCTGTGGATTTACAGAATTATTGTGGATAAATTTTTGCCCTCAAACTTACATTTTAAACTTTTTTAGTTTTATAAGTTGAAGGTAAAGATTTGCCAATAAGTTATGAATTAATAAAATTTCTTATGTGTACCTTAATGCAGAATGTGGCAGGAAGGGAATAGGAAGAAACTCTTTTGACTGGCTGTAAGCAAATGCCACTTGATTGTTCAAATAATGTCCATTTTGATTGTCAGCTCGTACATACTCGTTTCAATGTAGTCCTCGTTAAAGATTCAGTTAATTGTAGAGAGCTGTTAGGACAAGTCTTGTTAGGATACGCTTGCTCTACCCGATTTTCCCTATCTATTGAAGACTTCTTGAATCTTTGAATGTCTGGTGCGGTAATAATTTATTGACTACTGGGTAACCTACATTCTAAAGTTTATCTAACTGTGTGTGTATCATTTTAAGAGACCGTAATTCGATTTGAACAGGAGCTGCAGAAGACTGATATACAGGAAGATACAAAAGTACCACGTTGCGTGGTTTTTCCCGCGGTTTAGCAGCTTCAAAAAGTTTACTTCATACACTGCTGCATGAGTAATCAATAGCTAAATGTTTTATAGCACCCCGCCAGTCACACTGAGTGAAACGCTGCAGAGAGATGAAGAAGCTGTACTAATGTCAAATGCACTTAGACCACTGTCTTACAAGTCCATTTATTGTACTCCCTCTCAGAATTGCGTTCCCTAATGGATTTATTCCCCAGGACAGCGCCGGTTCATACAGTAACCGTTTTCCCCCTTTTGTCCGAATACTACCGGGAGCCCGGAACGCTAAACGCTCGACTCTGGTAGGTGTCGCCATGAAGCACGTGATAAAAATAGTTTTTTCTTCATCCACGCCTATCTCTGAACCATCTACATTGTGTGTGTGTGTGTCCCTTACCATTCCAGCTTCAATAAGGCCCCTGTGAGTCATGTCAAGATCGCCGTGGTGACGGATCTGCTACTCCAGCCATGTACTTCTGTGTGACTTTCTGTGGGTGAACCAAAAAGAGACCGACGCAGCACGCTTGACGGCGGTGAAACTTTCTCTCAGCTAATTACAAACGTCAGTCCAACTGCAGCGCCGCAGTTCAGGTTATCAGTGAGAGTCGGGGATGAAAGCACATCGTTTGAAATGGTCTTTGATCACAACACGCCTGTATACAATTCTTACTTTGTTTGGCTGGAGGAATCAGTCTTAGCAATGAAGCTAAACCCTTAAACATACTGAACAGCCATGCAAGTATTTAGAAAAAGTATTAAATCAAATCAATTTAGACGGTAAAACAAAAACTTCAATTTGAATACAAAGTGTTAAAGTGCGAGTGACAAAGATGATTTAGGACTTGAGTTTACACAGATACAGCATATGGCGATGATCACGGCCATCAAGGCAAAGTACATTTATTGCAGACCCTTATGGCTCTTCCAGTAGCACAACAGTGGTCACCGCAAGCGGTTACACGGCTATATATCACAACTAACACGCAACTGGTTCATGCATGCGAGATGATGCGGAAATAACTCACGGTTGAAAGAAATGAACCATCGTGGACCGTAGGGAAGCGATCGGGTCCAACGGGCAGAAGCACTGTCAAAAAAATGTGGACCGAACAGACCGAGCGGTTCTTAAAACACGCATGCTTATTGCTTTTCCGGCAATCTCCTGTGAAGGGGTTGTGGGGTTAAAGCCCATCCTGAGAAGTTTGGCTTAAAGCAGATGTGGAATTATTTTAGCTCAAGACGAAAGCATTCAAACATCAATCTGCCAATTAAAGCTTGAACAGTTTAGTTCTTCCGGAAAGATTAACCACTTACTGATAGCAGTTTTGTTATAAGAAACACTTTGTGTGATTTCAAGGCAGTTTAATGGGTTTCAGATAATACAATTTAATGCCATCTCAGTTTAGAGGGGGGAAAAAAAAACCTGAAGTGTCCTGGAAATAAAAATCAGGTCAATTATTCCATCATATGTCATTTTAGCAAATGTCTCGAGTTTTGTGAATAAATTACCTTAAGAGGCTCTTAGGCTCAGGAATTGGTCAAAAAGTGTAATTTATAAGTAAGCAAATGCCCCACATGAGATTGTCAGGAGGTCATCTCATCTCTTCACTCCGTGATTTCATTAGCTGATTCGAGTACGCAGTATGCTCCAAAAGGCAGGAGTCTTCTCATGCGAATTGCTTCTTAATCACAGTGGGTTTGAGGAAGACACACACACATGCACACAAAACAATGGGGGGTGCGGGGAGCGCGGGGGGGGGGGAATTTAAACACCAAGTGGTCAAATGAACGTGAGGGCAGCGATCAGATCACGTGACCTGGCTCAAGTGTGGGCCGGTTTGCATAATTACAGAACCGACGCAGTGTTGACAGAAACCACGCACTGCTGGCCATCCTTCTCTACGGGAACTAAAATGCCACACATTAAAACTATTCCAGTTGATTGGCAAGTAACACATCCAAGACTAATTGCCCTTTAACTTGTTTACTCTGCTGTTTGTGGGCCGCTTGTAAATGGAGATAGTCGAGGTACTTGTAAATTGTTAATGCTTCTGCATACAGTAAAGTACCCTTTTGAAGGTCCCTCACCGCACACAGTGTCTAAGAATATTGGGCACTCTGCATTTATGTCTACTTAGTTATGGCAGGGATTAAAATGAATCTCTTGTGCAGCAAAGAGGCAGGTGTCACTGAAATGATTTGGACACTAGCCTCAGGATCAGTTCAAAGGCTTGTATGCAAAAACATAAATAAAACAATGTCTTCATTGTGCCAGTGGATTAATCCAGACCCCAGAACAGAAACATGGATCGTTCCTCACTGTCCGTTCTTTGCTTTACCCCATACCAAAAGCTATTCAGTGAATGCCTAGTCTTAAAAAGCAATTATTTTACAATCTCTAACATACCACCATCAGCGTCTCTGTCTCTGTCAGGTGGAATACAGAACTTACATCAATATGTTCTGGTATATGGAAAAAAGTTTCCTTGTATTAGATTTAAAAGATAAAATAACATTTGACCCTTTATTTAGTCATTTTAATCTATTTAATTCAATTCTAAAGAGTAAGAAAAACGGATATTTCAGATGCAGAGGTGAGTTTGAAGAAAATACACATAACAAACCAAACACATTCCAGCAAGACAAATGCTACTAACAACATTTAGTATTTAGCACAATGATTACTCTTTATACTCTTATATCTTTTTACGCATGTATTTCTACATAAGCAGCAGTACTGCACTAACACTCTATCCCCTAATTTGCATATGTGTTGACTAACTTCTTAAAGGGATACTCCTTATTCCCATCCTGAGACCTCATTAGTTCAACACTCTGAGGCTTTCCAGGCAAAACTCTGCTATAACTTTATTTTCGTTCCCATTAAAACTCTATAACTGCACACATTACGGTTATTCTTATTGAGGAAAAGGGGGCGCCTTCATTGAGGGACGCCTGTATTAATTTTAAAAATAAAAAGCGACCGTCTGGCCGCTCCAGTGTTAACCGTATATGTTTCACCTGTCTCCCAAACCACCTACGACCCCAAGGCTGAGAAAGCAATCCTGTGTGGCTGGGTAGGTCAATCCGAGTTCGAGTTACCCAATCTTTATAAGCCCTCCCAAGGGGCTGTGGCAAGCGGAGGCGGCCAAGCGCAGCGTGGACGGGATTGAGGAGATATGTCGGTTTCTAAACACCCTTGAAGCCCACCCCAGCCGCGACCGCAGAAACGCACGGGCGTCACGTACCATCTCCAATCTCGGCAACTGTGCAATTAATATTCAGGGCACAGTTTTGACATCCACATGCATCACACGTACCACAAAGGGTTTCCTTCAGCAAATATTGAGATTGGGTGCCTCTGTTATCACACCGTCTTTCAGAAAGTTCCCTGGTTGGTCACGGAGTGGCAGAGGGGTCATTTTTTTTTGTGTCCCCTTTTTAAAAACATCCTCATCGTTGAAATTTTGGCCGTGTTTCGAATGGCAGCTCTCATGTGACAGCCGGCGCATCTCATTGTGAACTAACAGGGCAGTCCGACGCCCTTGGCCAGCCTAGCTAGGGCCTAATGTAACATCACGGGGAATGTAGAGTTACAGTGACAGGCTCCTCCGCCATGCTGTGGTTTTTTTCCCCATCTGACCTAGATTGCCAAATTAAATACAAGGGAATAACAATAATGCTGTTTATTGCAAATACGTCTTCCCAAACCGAAAACCTCGGTACAGTCAAAATGTTAAATCAAACTTCCCATGTGAGATTTTCAATCTGTAGAGTAAAAATATTAAAATTGTGGAGGTAGCAAACCATCCACGCAGAGATGCTAATATGGCGTCCCACTGAAACACAATACATACAGATTTTCATATTCATTGCTTTCCACCACATGAAAATACATCCTAGACTCATAATGCATATTTTACTATATACTAAGATACAAATGAAGTGTGATGTGCCACACTCTGAATTTGGTTTGAATCTGCAGCAATATCACGGCATTATGTTGCTGTCAGTGCGCAGAGAGGATGTTCTCTGTTTTCTCTCCGTGCTTGAAAATGAAGCGTTTATTTGAGTTGGTTCTCCCATAAAGCTTTAACTGCTTTATTCAGCATGGTGCAGTAGATGGGGAAATTACCACAGACTCTCTTAAAAAAACAGTTTTATTCTTCATGAAAGACAGAGTTCCGGGGATATTCAGTGTGAATCTCCGCCCAAAAGAATCTTTAGAGAATCTGTGAACAGCTCCCGAAAGCAGCGACAATCATATCTGTCATTGAAGACGGAAGGTCCCTTTGAAACGCAGACTCTTTCCTGCGTTTGTTCTTGGGCCCTGGTGGAGACAACAGCATTACCACATCACTAAAGATCCCTCCGAGAATGATATAAAACTACACATGCTCAGAGCGACTGGGAAGACTGAGAACACAGGCTTGGGTACAGCTCAGTTCTCCTTACTGTACAGTGGTGTTGACCGCTCGTCCGGCAGATTGCTCACGCTATCGTGCAGTGAAATTAACAGAAGTGGAAGTATAAACCTTACTTTTTTAAAACTCTTTTCTCCAAGAAACCACAATTTTGTTTATATTCGGGTGACCAGTCCAGCAATGTTTAGAACAGGCTACTAATGAATTTTCTCTCACACTTTGCTGCGTAAATATGCCTCATATCCTTAAAAAACGTCTTTGCACTGTCAGTTGGAAGCACAACTAAAATATATTTCAGTGAATGAGAACCATCAGTTAACGTAAGGAGATGCATATGGAAGTAAATCGTTTTATTCGGCAGCTTAAAAAGCCCATTAGGCAATAATCTAGATGTTTTGTCCCACAAGCAATAGTAACACACACTCTCCCTATAATGTTCAGGTTAAAAAAAAAAATCAGGTCGTTTCTGTTGGTAAAAAGGCACTGTAACAATTAAAGTTTGATTGAATGATTAAAAAGGCGTCCTCTTGCCATGGCGAGATTTAATGGCCACCATCTGCATTCTTGCTAGATTCGTTGTCAGCAAACGCATAGGGACTGTTGATCTGTGGTAGCTGGCTAACTCTAAAGAGTGCCATGTTTCACCCACTGCTGTCCATGCAGGTTAAATAAATACATAGACTGAAAATTTGGACAAGAAATCAATTGTATGTAGTTTGATCCTAAACTGTACCTTAAATTCATGAAGTCATGAACCCCCTTGGTGTTTTGTTGCTCAATATGGGTTCTATAAATATCCATCTGAGAGATATTGATATCTTTTTCCCCACATTTTATTAATTCTCATTTATTCTTATCTGTGCTAAAGTATCTCAGTTGATCGCCCCCAACTCCCACCACCACACGCGATTAGGGTGGTGAAGTACAACAGGTCTTTTCCGATTCAATAGTTGCCTTCAATCCATCCATCTTCTCAGACTGCAGACTCTCAGATAGCTCACACAAAAAACAAGAATACTCATACACTTTGTTACTGTCTGCAAGCCTTGGAGTTTTGTTGCTACGGCCTGTGTCCAGCTGGGCGTGTGCTCCTAATTGGGAGACGACCTGCACCTGTGGTGACGGTCATTAAAGACAGGCCTGATGCTGCCCAGGGAGAGAAGCGGAAAGTGTGACACAGCCTGGATGTATTGTGTTTAAATCGTGCCGGTGGAAGGGACTGTGTTCCACAGTTAAAGCCTTTCTACTCGGGCGAGGTGCATTTAGTTTTTAGCTAGGAGAAGAACAGAGTGCAGACAAATTTGATGTATGGCTTCTTTCCTTGTTCGTGAGATGTACGTCCCCCCGATTCATTCAGGTGGGCCTCGGGCCGTAACAAATTAGCAAATGTGTTTCATGTAGATTTTCTTGTTCAGCTCCACATAACTGTTTCGTCATGCTGCACAGTAAGTTAAACAGCATTCTGCTCCTCTCCTACCAAAATAAAACCCTACAATGTCTTTCCTGTCAAAGCAACATTGGCCTTTAGCTCTATTGGTGCTAAGCTGTTAGTAAATTAAGCTTATAGATAATGTTTACGGAGATAAAGGAGGTGTTGAGAAAGCCCAGGTGTTGATTAAAGCTGCAGAGAGCTTTGCTGGGGTTTCGGATTCATTATAAACTCAACAGGGCATTCTGATCATCGAGAAGCAAAAATCGTCTGCTCCTCTTTGGTGACATGTCAGGGGTCCCAGACAATCACTCTGCTGCGTCCAAGGTTCGATCTTCCGCCGACCAGGTGGGACCTTTCGAAGTCTCAGTGTTTAATTAGGAAAAAGGGGTAAGGGAAGCGATAGGAATCCAACCACACATTTGTTAGTGACAAAGAGCTACAAGGATAATCTTCGCTTTTTTTGCATTTGTTTTCAAAACGCCTGGGATCCATATTGAAGTGGTATTCTGAAGTGGCACCCCTGCATTCTCTCTGAATTAGACTGGGGTTAATGGGAAAATACTGATCTCTATGCCAGTTTAATGGAAAATGATCAGGAAGCCCTGGGTTATATAACATTGAATAAAAAGGCTATGCATTGTATCATTTTTTGTTTTATTTTATTCTTTTTTTTGTTGTAAGTGGCGTTCTCATATTAAGTGTTATGGACTTTTGTGTGACAATTGATCCACAAGACCTGGTCCTTGTTAAACATTTGGTAAACATTTGTTTTTGGTAATTATTACAAAAAGGAAAATCAAAATCTTCAGGGCACCAGAAATGCCGCCTACAGTGGATTTTATTTATTCTCACACGTTTGTAAAGGTTTACCAAACGCAAGCACTCGTTTGTAATTGGTGTATTCCAACTCCGAATCATGTAAAAATGCCACTAGTGGGCAGTGTTAGTCCATGCATGACATACAAATGGATCCACAGAGTGGCATTTCACTACACTCGACAATCAAGATAGCAACAGGAAATGTCAGTCTGATGAAGGTTGTGAGGAGACAATGCCATTAATTAATGCATTTTTTGGACCTGTTTCAAACTCTCATGTTCAAGAAACGCCTTGGCAACCTGCTGTGAACATTAAAAGGCCTTCATTAATGCAGCTCAAGTTTCAACTTTCACGTGTATGTGTGTGTGTGTGTGTGTGTGTGTGTGTGTGTCTCTCTCTCTCTGTGCATTAGCATGTGTTTGCGTGCGTGTGTGTTCGTATGTGCATGCGTGGGCGTGTGTGGGTCTCTCTGTCTGTCTGTGCATTGGCGTGTTTGTGTGTGCGTGTGCGTTCGGTGTGTGCGTGTGTGTGTTTGTGTGCGTGTGTGCGTGCGTGCGTGCGTGCGTGCGTGCGAGCATGTGTGGAGAAGTATACAAAAAAATACGTATTTTATTGCATTAAATTAGGAAACTTCAGATTTTCCTTTGTTTTGTATCCTGATGGTTTCTATAGCTATTTTCACACTTTTATTTCAAACAATAGGTATTTTTGCCACTTTGCTTGTTATTCCTCTGGTATATACTAGTTTTTATTTTATTTTATATATCACTGCATTTTATGCCATCTATGTCAAGTCCGGTCGGGCTTAAGAGTGCTGCTGCCATTTCTATATTTGAATAGAAAGTAATGTACTATGCGTGTCATACATATATTCATATCAAAGCAATATGTAGGCTCATATCCCATAAAATACTTCCATCTGAGGTTCACATGGCTGCTCTGTGAATCGGCGATAATGGAGAGTAAATGTTCCTAGATTACTCAGTTTATTCCTTCTTTGTCTAGGCTATAGCCACCTCCTGTGAAATACTGTTGGCTTGTAAAATATAATAAAACGTTTTTTATTACTACAGGTTTTTATATTACAACAACAACAACAGAACTTGGAAATATATGCTGCAATCTCTTCACATAATTAGAAGAAGTATATTTGCCTAAGGAAGAAATCCTTTTTCCGGTTTGGTACTTGGAAACAGAACGCTCATATACCGCCCTACTAAAAATGCCAAGGCTGAAACTGGATGCAGAAAATGTTGTATTTATGAGATGTTATCTAACCACAAATTAGGTTCCTATGATCGTGTTCAGCTTGTGTCTCACCTTCTTACTGGCTGGCCAGCAGGCTCTTTGCCCGAAGTGGTTAAAAAATGGGTCAGGCCTTTCAACACCCATTTCCAAAGCTGCACACGTTTGTGTAGAGTTGGATTCTGAACAGTGTGATCGAGTGCCAAGGAAACTGGTCACTCTCTTCTAAAACTCCAAATCCCACAAGGTCACAGTTGACTACTTAGCCAGAGTTTGGTCAGGTGACAGAATATAACAAGAAGCAATCGTTGGTGCGTGTGCGTGTGTGTGTGTGTGTGCGCGCGCGCGGGCGCGTGCGGCCAGGCAAATTTAATGTGGTTAGTAGATTTGTCTCATATTGAAACATTCATTTTTAAGTTTAAAATGCTTGAAAGGAGCTGTTCTTGTGTAGTTTGTAAAGAACAGTTTTTTCAATAGTTTCAGTAAATTGGAAATATGTACAGGGGTACGTGTCTGCTCATGTTTAAATGAATTCAACCAGGCACCATAGAGCACAGTACTCTTTTGTGTTATATTGGGTTGGCTGTTTCAGAATTTATCAAATGTACTAAGCTGATTTGATGTTAAATGCTCATTCAAAAAGGGGATAAAGACAAACAGAATATGACCTATACAAGACTCGTTAACGTCTGCATCCAAAAGGATGCTCAGTTTCCAAAAGGTCGTTCTGTCAAACTAATGAATTTTAACAATCATTTGTGGTTTTTTAAAAACTTTTTAGTGTTGTAAAGTTCTCTGGTGTTTAGTCTGACGTGAGTGGGTGAGCAAGATTTTTTGATAACGCTCCTGGTTTATGCCGACAACCCAGAGCTACGAATTACCTGCACGTGAAGACAGAGCACGCAGTTGTCAAATACAATTTTACCTTTTCAAACAGGGGAATGTTTTTGTGAAGCTCCGAATGGATTGCTGCTTTTCCAGATACACCTGAGTTTGACTGTGAACGACCTTCACGTCACTGTTGCGCTGCACGCCATTAGAGATGAACATTACTTTCACGGGAGAGTGTAATCTGTACAGTGTTAGGAATCAACTCCTTTGAAATAGTGTAAAACTCATCCATGAAACGCCGCCAAGCATAAGCCGGTCTGCTACGCAAACCGGCTAATGTGTAGCAGCTGCTTAATTACGGGGAAGCATAATGGGGTAATCATGATTCACAACCCATACAATAACAATAAGCGTGTGGACGACGGTGTCCTTAAACAGAGGTGTTTCTTCCTCTCCCCATCCCGTTCTTCTTACTGCTACTGTGCCAGCAAACCATGCGCTACCTTTGCGTGCACCGTCAACTACTCACAGTCAAGCCTGAGATAACACTTTCCTTTAGATTCCATGAAACACGTTGCCTCCAACTCCAACAGTGGACAATGTGACTATTTAATTCTAATGGTGTGGTTTGTTTTGCTCCTAATAGCCTTCAGTTCAGTATTTCAGACAAAGTACCTTTCTCCAGAGCGCAACAGCTACAGTTACTGTACAGGTTCTGCATTGTTGTCAACGTTGCACGGGGACGTTGGTCCGTGATGACGTGATGATATACAGTTGCTGCAGATTGGACAGCGGTACATTTATGCAGCCCGTGAACAGCCCGTTCCGTCTCGTCCCAAAAGATGAGATTGAACCATTTGATTGAGGTCTGGGGACTGCTCAGGCCGCTCCAGTAAACCGAACCCGCTGTTGTGTTCCTGGAACCAGTCTGAGACAATACGTGCTTTATGACACGTTGCATTGTCCTGCTGGAAGTATCCTTGTGACTTAAAGGGTAAACTGCAGCCGTGATGGGACGCACCTGGTCAGCAACAATGTTCAGATGCTGTGGCATTCAAACAGTTGGTATCAGGCCACCTAACGTGTGCCAGGAAAACAGTCTCCTATCCTTCACACCACAGCCAACAGCCTGCACTGTTCAGAGTGGTGTACTTCATAAACTGACCACTAAGTGTATAAATATCACCACCCATTTTCATATTCGTTTGCCAGCGGTGTATACATTAGAAAATAGACTTTGAGTACAAACCCAGGAACTCTACACGCCCTGCGCTCTAACATATATTTTTTCCTTACAGTAACAAATATATGGTCCAGGGTGTCTATATACCCATGGGGTAGTTGCTGCAATGACTAGATCTATTTCAGTTACTTTCCCAAGGCAAGGGTCAATCGTTTTTTCATTATCCCAAATTCACGTGATAAATGACTACCGGCTAAATGCTGCCTTGGCCCAGAGGAAATCAACAAAATAGAAATTAATAGTCAGTGGAATTAGGCAAACAGGATTGAAGGTAGCTCTCATGGCAATTATTTTCCTGATGAAGACAAGCTGAGTTAGAGAACAGCTCAAATGGGTTTCTTGAAAAGGAAAAAAAGAAGAATGCACATCAGTCAATTTGTTTTTACACATTGATTAGGATGCACATACCACTTTAAGGTTGCAATGTGGTCCTCGAATTAGTCCAGACACAATTGCCCCATCACAATTAAAAATGTGCATTTTCACAGATATACAATACTCTCCCTTTTTCACTCAGCTGGTTGACTTCATATTCTACGGTTTCCAATAAAGAGGCGGTATAGTGCTGCTGTTACCGGTGGGAAGCTTTTCCTGCCTCGCGGAGTTCTCAGAAGCATGCTCTCAGAGTTGCCATTACAAGTTTAAGGCCTTGTTCGGGCTGCGATCAATACGTAGCATTCCTCTGTGCATTGATACATTTGTTGGGAAGATTGAAAGCCAGTGATCTCATTAAACTAAAACAAAGTTGTGCACTTACCCATCTTGCTTAATGATTTTAAGTTGTGGTGGAATGCAAGGGATTGCATGGGTGCAATGATAGAGGTCAGGTGGAGAATGCAATTTAGGAGCTCTATGGTAACAAGGCAGAGTCATGGAAAGCTGCATAGTCTTTGATTTATTAAATGTGCCTTCAACTCGTGCCCCCTGAGGAGATTAATAGAAGAGTGGGCATAAGGATATCATTTAAACTTAGTCTTCTGGTGATGACGGAGGTAGTTCTGAAGGCTTTGTATCAAGCAGCATATGAAGAACCTTCAAATTAAACAAAATTTACGATAATAAAAAAAAAGAAGAATTCTTAAGGTAATTGAAAATTGCAGATGCCGTGTTCACGCGCGCAAAGTCAAGGCCTATTTTCATCCAGAAATTGTCACATTGCCACAATTCACATTCAAATAATAGCCCTGCATCAAACACAACATAAAACAGTAATAATCCTGTTCTTCGCCAGGAGATGAATTTCAAATTATGCATATGAGTGTCATTGTTTTTTTGTTGTTGTTGTAGAGTGACACAATAACACTTATGAATCGTAACAAAAGGAGGGAAACAATAGTGAAAAATGATTGGTGCAAAAGCTCATTGTCCCGTTATTGAGCGATTTCTGCAGGAAACGAACGTGACCAAGAGTTCTCAAAAGACCAAGGGATTTTTGTACAGCAACAGGGAACCAAACAAGATGACGAAGGGTTTCAAATAAACACAAGCCCCGCATCTGTCATAATGTGCTAGATTCATTACACTACCACCAAATCTGGGTGTTTTACTCTTTTTTTCCACGATGACACCCGAGCAGGTGTGTGCGCGTGTCTTTCAATCTTTTCAGTGTCAATTGCTTAGTATATCCCGAATACGAATATAATACATTTTATATTGTTATTTGGAAGATGGTTTAGTGGGGTGTAGGGGGGGGACGGGGGGGTATTGAAAAATTACATTACTCTGCTTTGTCACAATTACCCAGAGTATTGGCAGGTGTTCTGAACTTTTGGTTTGATAACAAGACATATAAATTCCAATTCTTACACATTGCGGCCAATTTAGAGGTCATCAATTTCTTTGACAGCAAGATGTATACGCTGCCTGGCATTGCAATATTTTGAGGCCAAACTTTGGGAAGCTTGCTCATCCAGCAAGTGTGAAACGGCGGCTTTCTTCCAACAAAGCCACAAGGAAATAATGCCTTTTGAAAATAAATCAACATGAGATGGCCTGTGATTCTCACATTAATAAAATGTGCACCGTGTAAGATGATATATGGCTTCTTCACGTGCAGCAGTGGCAGAGGCTAATATTCAATCTGTGAAGCTTCAATGGATAATTTGTAATTTTTGAAATTATTAATGACTTCATTAAGTGTCATCTTCTGGCTATGTATTTGCCAGCAACACTAAAAAATAAAAATAAAAAACTCCACGAGGGTACATACACCCAGTCCTCCACACACACAAAAAAAGAAGTAATTTGAAGCGATTACTTATTAATGACTTCTCCCCTGACACAGAACTGAAAATACACTGTCCTTGTTTGTTAAAACCACAATGCATCTCAGATTGTCGCTTAGACTCACATGCAGGGATTGTGAGGAAGCACGGTTAGTCTCCTCCAAAACTAGTTGCCTTCAAGTAAACCATCTCTTCTCTACACTGCAGATTTTTAAATGATAATTTTCAGACAAATACAGTGGCTTCAAAAAATGATATCACATCAATTTAAAAATGACAAACATAAACAGCAATACAGAATGTTATAATAATAATAATAATAACAATAACACAAACAATAATAATAACAGAAATACAATTTTTACGACTTACGCAATCTGTTTTGTTTAAATGCAGAATTAGAAAACCTAACTAAAGAAGTCAGCGGTTGGATGGGTTTGTTGCCTGGGAAAAATGTGCATAACATTCACAAAAGCAAAGACCTAAAAAAAATAAATAAAATACACACACAAAAGAAAATAAGAGGATTATCAAAGAGCAGAAAATAAAGAACCACACAGAAAAGCATTTCATTTGCATTCACTCAGCTACTCGAGTAACCACTGACCAGAATTACAAAGTTGAGCCGATAAAAAAAAAAAAAAAAATCGAATTTTGTTCCCCAATCTCAAGATGAACAAGGATGAGAGCTGAAGCAAACAGACCATGAAAGCCGTATCCATAACAGGGTGTGAGAAAACACATCCTCTACTGAAACTCGTCCTCCGCAATAAAGGACTTTAAAATCAGGAAATATAGAAAAAGAGGCTGAAAGGATTGGACAGTTTGTGATCATTAGCCGGGTAACAAGCGATGTCAATCACTGCATCAATGGAGGAGCAGCACTCGCACCGACTCCAGTTCGGATAATCTCTTCGCGGTCTCCGACTCAATCTTCTCCCCCAACGTTTCCATGTGGGATTGGGAGAGAGAAGTGTGGCCTGCATTAACACCGTATCCCATACTAAAAAGACATCCTCAACTGACAAACATATCCACAAAAATTTTGGCTATAAATGTGGGAGGGAAAATACTACTGCATTCCATGTGCTGTTGCTTTGAGAATCATGGGAAGTTATTTACTATCTGATTTACTAGCTGATTCGGAATGCACTACTGTAAAGGTAAAATAGATATTTTTTGAACCCTACATGCAAAGGGCAAGGTTTAGATCTCGTTTCTGAGGGCAGTTTCCACTGTAAACAGCTCCCAGAAATCTATTCAAATTGCTGTCTTGCTAGAGTCTTTGGTCAGCAGCCCAAACACACACGTTACATTTAATGGCCAATCGCGTCGTTTCATGGTACATGAACTCATGGAGAAACCATTTACTCTACCAATGCTTGAATAGAATACAATTTCTTCATTAATTTTTTTTTTTTTTGAGATCTGCATTTGTCTCTAGATTATTTCCGGACTGACAACATGCCGGTTCTCCAAGACAAACAATGCTAACGCGTGAGCTCAGGTGTCCTTGCTCATCAGTGCACAGATTAATCCTCTTTCAGACTGAGGCTGTACTGATTGGGATGGCCCAGTGGAAGGGAACGGCTGAGGACCAGGAGTTCGTGAGTGAAACCGGGGAAGGGGGCGTCAGAGCGGCACATCTTACGTTTGCTTCGTTAGTGATATCGCTGCCGCGTCTTGCATGCATTTCCATGCCACCGAAAATCTGATTCAGCTTTCTGTTCTCGTTAAAAATGCACTGCAAATTTTAAATTTTGAAACGCCCTCTTCTGAATCCTAAATTTGGGATGAAACGCTGATCTTTGCAAGACGTGAACTCCGTATCACAACTGCTCTATCAGGTGTGGCGACAGCATTTATTCATAAAGCCTTTTGATGTGGGATGAAAACCCAGAACCGAACATTGAACAAACAAGTGGGTTTTGAGCTCCTTTCTTGTGATAATTAGGTTTCCAGACATACAAAGTGATGGAATCATTTAGCATTATCTTTATTTCGTAGGACCCACACTTTCAATGGCTGCTGGATTAAAGACCCAGGCTGTAACATCTTCATCCCATGAAGCATGTTGAAAAGATACCCAGATGTAAATGGAAAGGATGTCGGCGTGATTATAGTTCAAGATGAAATTCTATCTTAGAAACCATACAAAATTGAGACGGACTCAGCAAATGAGAAAAATGCTCGATCAAAGTGTTAATTGTATTAGCTGCCATTTGGTTTAACATTATACATCAAAAATGATCATATGCATTTATAAAATACCTTTAAAACAAATCGGGTATCCTGTCTTTGGGAAGTAATCAATCTTTTGTTTCAGATGATACCTTTTGGTCCACAATTAATTTATGTAATGCACAACACAAATGGTTATGCTCTATGACAATGGTAGAGTATATTTTGTGTGTCATTAGATTATTATTCTTGTTGTACACAGCTATAAAAAAAAAAACGTTTTTCCACACACACACAGACACACACACAGTCGATGATGTTGATACCAGTTTTTAATAAACAACCCGGACAAATAAGTTGGTACAAAGACAGCTGAAATGGATTGAATATTGTTCTTGTGACGTGCGACGTTGTCAGGCAGTGATAGTGAAGTTTAAGAAGACTGTTAAAAGGATTATGTAGAGGGTTTCCTACCGGCCCAACTCGCTACAGACAATGCAAAATGCAATGCTCTTATTGAGGTCGCAGAGAACAGCCTGTTTATGTTCCATATCAACTTGTCATGTAGAAAACATTTATGAGTTAAAATTGCTGGAGCACTCATCCACACAAAGGGATACTGGTGATGGGGTACGGCCTCTGACTAGCAATGGCTCTTTACACCTGCCAAGTATTTGTCAAAAACGATAACAGACCCTATGTATTGTTTTGTGGTGTCCAAATCATCTGGAAGAAGATAAGTCAAAAAACCCCAGACGGCCTTCCATGAAAAAGGGACAAAGAATACATTTCCCTCTGTTGTATCTCTCAGGATAGACATGTGGCAATGACGATAAGCATATGTTTATCTGTTTGTTATGTATTTTACACGCTGCTCCCATGGAAAAAAGAGATATCACCCCTGCTCTGAAGAGGAAACGTAAAAGCTGAAATGACACGAAATTGAAATGACAACTGAACATCAAGCGAGAGGAGTCATTAACAAATCCACTTCACAGAGAATAACTGAACGAAAAAAAAGAAGAAGAAAACTAAACAGGCTAAAGAAACTGAAACTGCGTCTTCAGTTGTAACGGAACATACAAAACATTTCAAAGACCTCTCTCTGCAGAAATTACCCCATCCCTATCTTTATCTAAAAATGTTTTAACTCAAAATGTGTTGCTGGAATGGCCGTGCGTTGCATAAAACTAAATTTGGGATGTAAATAATCCTTTCAGTAAAGTTATATAATATGTTCCACTGAATCAGGCAAGCGATTTAAAGCAGTTACGGTCAAAAGAATGAAACAATCCTAGGAACATCACACATACAGGGGGGATTTGATACAAAGACTACTGGGGCGGTAGTCATGATCATTTTACAAGGCCTAATTCATTTAGAATTGTTAAGGGAGCTACTCCAACGTTAACTTTTCTTTTTGCATTTGATTTCTCCTTGAAGAGCTGAGAAAGAATCCTAGGGCCTCAGGTGGTAAGGGAGGCCGTTTCTGTGGCCCTTTGTTTAAAACACGTCGCTGTTTAAAGAATGTATTCAGGTAGGGAGACTAAGGAAAATAAGGATTTTGAACCAGGTCATGTTGACTCCAATAATAAATCTCCTTGCTGAGAAAAAAATAAAAATAAAATAAAATAAATTCCAGGCACAAAATGAACGTGGGTATTTGTACCACACCGTCTCAGAAAGGTGTGAACAGCTCCAGAATGCTTTACCCCTGGACATACTGCATAAATTACCAGAATAATTCATAATGCACCTGACACCACAGGGGGATCTGCATTAATTGCTGTATGTTGTTGTATGCTGTATGGTGTTGTAATGAAAATTAACTGGACCCCAGAGGTAGGATCGTAAAAATAGAGGTCACTTAATACCTAGTAATAATACCTTATGCCAAATATCATTATCATCTTATAACAGCGCATCAGATCAAAAGTGACATGTTTTAATGTAAATCTGAGAAGAATCATTTATTTTATTTATAGTATGACACATTACCTTGAGAAAGCAAAGTTTGCAAAGTTTTTCATTGCTGGTAGTTGGTAGAAAAAAGTACATACATCTGACTGAAATGGCATACATCAAGCCCTCATTGCTAGAAAAGTCTGCATAAAAACTATAACTGTAACTATAAAATATATTGTTACTAACTATCACATAAAAAAAATAATAATAATGTTTTTCCCCTCTAAGTTCAGTGACGCCAAATGCCCAGAGATCTGAGAAGTGCAAAGATTCAAGTGGCCACATTTTCCATCGCAGCACTTGAATTGCTTAGGAGGGAAACCTTATCCACTGACAGACCAGTTACAAATAGCAAACGCAAATGTTTTACCATTGATTTGATCCTTTCTGCACGTTTCGCCCCCGTTTGTCAGCGTGGCTTCTGCAGAGCTCCTTGGCCCTCTGACACATACTGAATACATCACTGAATGACGCACATCTCTCAGCCATCATTTATGCAGGGACATTACAAACAACAACGGCAGAAAAAAGGCCAGACACCAGACAGCACAGCTATAACTCAAGCCAGCTGATTATTAAAGGGCTGCTTCCTAGCGGCGTGGAAGGACAGAGCCCACCGGAGTATCTCACTGGAGAACAAGGAAGGCACTGAATTTTTGAATTCGGAACGGGAGAACAAGTTGCACCGCCTCTACAGACCTGAGGACTGTGAGAGAAAAGCGTGTTTTTTTTTTAAAATTTATTTATTTTTTTTTTTTTTTAGGAGGAAAGCAATTGGATCTCATCACACACACCTTAAAACTGACCGACGGCTCGATTTCAATGTGCAAATATGACGGCTCACAGATGTTTTCCCATTGCAGTTATGGAGATTTTCATCAAACTGACGAATTGTAAGCCTGGGGAATGTTTGTGCAGTTCCTTTGGGTAGGTTTTATTCCCCAAAACAGTGGGGTCACAATGGAAGTCACTCACTTCACTCGACAAACAGATACGATCATTTAAAAAAAAAAAAAAAAGTAATAATATGAAAAATGAAATTGGCTTTAGCACGTTACAGCTCATCTTTTGCCAGTATTTTTCTGAAGTAACACATTAACACAAGCGGAATATTAGGCTCCTCAGAAATTCACAGCTCAGACCGAAAAACAAACAGGCCAGCACACGCAGTCTCTCTCTCTCTCTCTCTCTCTCTCTCTCTCTCTCTCTGTCTCGGTCTGGCTGTGGGTCTCTCGCTCGCGCTCTAG
>JAOYSI010042047.1:10364-27969 GCA_025775065.1 Hiodon alosoides
GCGTGCGGAGGTAGCCAGGAGCTGATTCGGTGGTAGCTTGGTGAGTGATGGTGAGGATCACAAGGGTCCGGTGGGGAAGAGATTTGCGTGCGGAGGTAGCCAGGAGCTGATTCGGTGGTAGCTTGGTGAGTGATGGTGAGGATCACATGGGTCCGGTGGGGACGAGATTTGCGTGCGGAGGTAGCCAGGAGCTGATTCGCTGGTAGCTTGGTGAGTGATGGTGAGGATCACAAGGGTCCGGTGGGGAAGAGATTTGCGTGTGGAGGTAGCTAGGAGCTGATTCGGTGGTAGCTTGGTGAGTGATGGTGAGGATCACATGGGTCCGGTGGGGAAGAGATTTGCGTGCGGAGGTAGCTAGGAGCTGATTCGGTGGTAGCTTGGTGAGTGAGGGTGAAGATCTTGTGGTGGATCCGAGCTGCAAAGGGGAGCCAGTGGAGTTTGATGAGGAGGGGGTTGGCATGAGTCAACCTCCTGTTGCAGCGTGTCTGTGTAGCTGGTCTGCTGTGACATTAGTAATATTACACTTCCCTGTCTACCTGAGTTCTGCTGCAACGTGCGATGACTTCTTTGTCAAGGCTGTTAGCGTTGATTTCCCTAAACTCACTCTGGGTATAACAGAGACAACATTGACATCCTGGCCTTCCTTCTCATTGGGGAACATAGAAATGTCACCCAGGCCCAGGGAGAACAGTAGGGAAATATGTAAATTCCAGTTAATAAAAAAAAAAAAGCCAACTAAATAGTGTGAAAGTCAGAAATGGAGAATTCAGCGTGTTTTGGTTGGCTTCTATTTATGCAACATGTTACCCTATTACACTGATTATGCCAGGAAATGTTTTGCTTTTGTTAAACCGCAGTCAGAAAGCTACTTACTCTTGATTCATATTTATATTATATAACTGTACTCTAAAACGATTTTTTTTTTTCAACACATAATAAAAAACAAAATTAAAACAAAAAAATCGAAACTGGAAAGAAAATTTTTTTTCGGTATTTGAAGACTTGCCCTGACTGCTTTCCTTCCGTAACCGGCTGCATTTCTGGATTTACTTCTGTGCGGGTACAGCGGTGTAACTCATCTCTGTCCTCTCCCTCGGCGGCGTCCGCTGAGCCCCTGTGATGTCAGCACGCTGGATGAGGCCCTCCTCGGGCGGAGCTCGGCGCTCAGACGTTACCACATCGCATTTTGCGGTGCGCAGTTTGGGAAGGGCTCCTGCGTTCCCTGGGCCTCTCTCCTTTCCTGCGTCTTTAATTAGACCCCTTCGCTCTCACTCTGCTGTGCCTCCAGTCCGTCATGCCTACCTTGACAGCGCTGTAATATCGGCTCTTACAGAAGGAAATGACATAAATGTTGGTTAGAATGTATTTTGTTACACCCGGCAGTGCGCTGACAAAATCGTTTATGAAACAGAGACGTTGAGCAGCACAAGGCCCTGCGTTCATGGCAGAGAAAAACAACCGAAAACACGAAGGTTGTGGTGATTCGAACCACAGCTTGCCGGCCATCGCGCTGATCTGAGGACGGCCGGCGTAGAATATAGCATAGCTGTGTTCTCCACTGGGGCAGAGCCCGTTTAAAAAAAGACCGCGCTCGGTCTTAATGTTGGCTTCTCTGCAACGCCACATTCAACGTTTCAACCGGGGAGACCAGAGAGGCACGGAGACCGCATCCAATCTGGTCGAATCACTCTGCACTGCATTTAATAACGAGACTGAAGTTCAATTAAGATAAAAGCATTTGCAGATTTCCGTGCAGTCTTTCAGATATGGAGTCTCATTGCTGGATTTAGATGTGAGGTTGTAAGCAAAAAAAAAAACCCTCAAAAAAACAGGAACTATAGAATCTTATAAAACATAGGGGCACTTCAGGTTTTTCCACTCAGCTGAGGGAAATATTCCTCTAGACACTGGTTCATCACACTCCATTTTATAGTTTCTATGCCAACGCAGCATCCATTCCACATATAGTATCTCAGAAACAGCCACCCTCATAGGTCTAGTGTTGACTGAGAACGGTACGTTAAACGAAAAACATCCTGTCAAAGCAGTCCAGCAGGCAGCGGACAGCTAGCTGATGGGTCGAAGGTCTGACAGGGGGGCCACAAACAGGCCAATAACAGCACAGTACAACAGTGGCGTACAGAACAGCATCTCGGAACGTCGGAACTCGTTGGCCCTGGTCATGGATGGGCTGTTGCAGCAGACGACCACACCGGGTTCCACTCCCATCAGCAAAACAGAAGAACCACCGGACTGAAGAATCCCGGGTCCTGTTGCGTCCCGCTGATGCTCAGCATTTGGCATAAGTATTGCAGGTCCATAAGCCCAACCTGCCTGCTGTCAATGGTACAGGCTGGTGGCGGGGGTGCAGTAGTGTGGGGATTTATGGTCTGTCCCTTGATACCAACCAAACAACGTTTGAACGTCGCAGGCTGTACTGAAGGCAACGGGAGGTCAGACACAGGCACTAGATGGGTGTACCTAATAGACTGGCCACTGAATGTGTGTATAATGTATGCATGTATATATATATATATATATATACACACAGAGGATGGTCACAGTGTCAGTAATCCAACAGAAACGCCTGGAATATCTAGTAAAGAGCAATTCAATTGCAATCAACAAACAATGCCTTGGGTTTATACTGGAGAGAGCAGCATTCCAGAACAGCCTTATTGATCAAAAACTTAATTCAGTCGGCAAACATAGTTGTAGTTGTGTGTTCTTTATTTATCAAACATCCCCGTTACAGAGGTACACCGCCCACAGTCTGTAACCAGAAGAGCAGAACCATTTTCATGCTAGGCAGCTGTCACTTTGAGCCTGGGGGGGGCATGAGATCTGGAACATAAAACATTAGAGAGCAGCAGCGTGTCTGACCGTGCACTGATTACGTACATAAATCACCGCTGCAGGAGTCAATGTTTGTGAAGTGAGCCTGTCAGAAGAACACAGAGGTGGGTTCGAGGAGACTTTTATAAGCCAAAGGGCTAATTGCAATAGATTTTATTTTTATTTTTCTGGTGGTGGGGTCATATGTGCCAACAGGGAACTTAGTGCAGACTAATGAAACATTAGCAGACACTTCGTGGGTGTGTAAACCTTGTGTTTATGTCAATTGTATTGTTGTCAGTTTTGACAAACATAATTGACCTGATATGATTTTGAAATAGAAATTTGATCATAATTTCACTGAATAAAACCTATTCAATTTCGCCACGTCTTTGATGTGAATGTAGTGACCGTTTATAGGGATCCTGGATCATTAACTCTGGATTGAGATTCTGTGGTGAAAGACAGAGAGCTTGGGGGCTGTAATTTCCATGTGTCTGTTGTACATCGGTACAGTTGGAACAACGGTTGGAGCAACAAATGAATCACAGACCTTTTTCACAGACACCCCCCCCCCAAAAAAAACGTCTTTAGATACAAGCCCCCTCACTGTGAAAAGATGCACATTCTCTCTATCATAAACAAATTCACCCACACGCAGGTCGTACCAGCGAGAATACCGGAGAACGCCTCAGCAGCAGAACTGAAGAACGTGAGGGATCCTTGGTCATAAATGACCAAGGCCAGATCATTATTAATGTTCAATTTCGAGTCCCGTTCCCGTTCTCGCAGGACGCCGCTCGAACTCTTCCGAGATGGATGAAATCACCCCTGTTGTAGTGTACGCTGCTGCAACAGGGTTATTTTGGCATGTCACACTCACTCAACAGCCAGTGGCAAATTTATCTATATTTCTGAGAAGAGTAACTATACATTCTTATATATTACACGTTGATCTCTCAATGCACTACAAGGACGTTTTTAAACCCTGAACCGTTAATGTTTAACAAATCTGCAGCGCTAGATAGAAAAATCTCCAAAAGGGATATTTTCAGAACTAAACGTTATGTGCGGAACCTGTGGGAGACCCTGTCAGTGGAAAATTCAGTGCCCATAAGTATTTACTACCGCTGTACAGGGCTATGTGTAGTCCTTCCAAAAGTAAGCTGTAGCCACTTCCTGGTAGTGAACGAAACGCAGACAAACTTGAGGTTGTTGGAAAACCTTCAGCAGCGGCATTAACATTAACCGATGTTCTGCTGTACAATTTTGCGGCCTTAATAGGATGCACATTATTTTAATGAGGCTGGAGCGCTGATTAGCGCTTAGCTAATGCTATAATGCTATTGGATTTCTTTTCTACGAACCTTTGGTAATAAATATCCAGGCCTTGTTTCCCATTCCACTTTTCAATACTGTGTGTTGCATTTCTAACTGAAGTGCCTCCTTATGAAACACTACCTTAGGAACCCCGCCCCTCAGTAAACAGAGGGTGGCGTAGTCACCCATTTGACCCTCCCCATCACCTTGAGGCAGGCTACATAAGTATAATTTAATGCGATTACGCAAGTGAGACAGTGGGCTGAAAGAAAAACACAGAATAAGCGTTCTAATGATCCTTTCTGTAAACGTCGAACAAAATCAACACTCTTGTTAGCGGGCCTCTGAGCGTTTTGCCAAAGCCGTCGACCCTGAGACACCGACGGAGTGTGCATGAGTGGTGTCCCCAAGGTCTTTTTTTTTAAATAAAACATTACAGCAATGAATGAATATTCAAGAGAGAAACATGAGGGATGTGTTATGATTTCAGCACACCATTTGCATGGAGTGTCTCTCTGACAGCAGAAAGCTGCACCGACAGGATGTGACTTGGAACAAGGCCTATGTCATTGAACCGGTCTTACATCTGCCTTACACAAGAGGTACATGCATGTACACGCCTACTGAATCTACACGCAGACCACAAGAATAATTGGAGATTCTTAATTTGATCTTTATATTATTGAGCTGTCGTGCATTTAGTCACAAGAAAACACCCCATTTCCACATTAACCCTGAAACATTCACCAGTAGATGCAAATTTCAGCAACTTCTCAAGCACAAGAAGACATGTTTGCAGAATGTCGTACCTAAAACATTTCTTCTGATTGGAAACATTAGCCGGTCAGAGGTAGCCGGTCATTTGAAGGGGTTGAGGAATTTTATCCATGCACCATAATCAGCACTGAAAACTTGCATGTGCTTAGAAGCAGACAGGAGTCGTTTAGCAAGGGGCCTTGATAAGCCTATTGTGTACCACCACTCGGGACTCCAAAACTACAAATGAAATGATCCAGGATCAACCCAGCCAATCTGTCTCTTAGGGCTCAGCCTGCACTCAGAGACCCATGAGAGCGAAGGTACTGTGCGATCCACTCAGGAGGCCCAGTTTCCTTTTCTGATAGAGCCTCCGTCAATGTCTCCAAACATCTCCACACACACAAATAATCAGACTTTAATGACGCTGAGGAGTTGCTGCACTGAATGTAATTACCACTAATCGCCGAACATAATTGGACCTCCAACGCACAAACTGAGCTCAGTCTGAGCTTTGGGCTGGATCTCCTCCCCTCAGAGAGGAACCACGCAGCGCCCGCCGGCTATCAGGACAAATTATTCCACAATGAGGAGAGAGGGAACGCGAGGGGTGGAAAAAGAGACGGAGAGAGTATTTTAAACACACTCCATTTGCAGAGGCACAGTGACTGTGACCTGGGGGTGCACGGACCACATGTGCGCCTGCTAAACCTGTGGGCTGTTTGGAAAAAGGTAATGTCCCATGGGGTGTAAAGTTCCCTGTTTCATTCACAGATGGTCTTCAAGGCTATCGCCCATCTACTGACCAGTTATTACTGCATTACAGTGATTTTACCGTCTTTACCTCCATGCCGTATCCTTACCAATAAAAATAGTGGATTTTTTTAAACCACCAAAACGTCTAGCTTCATTGAGAATACTGGTTTGAAGGTAGAATTTTGTGTTCATGCAACTACATTCATATTCACTCTGAAAATAAGTGTAGCACCTGAAGATATTATATGGCTTTAACAAAGTTTCTGAATACTGCATGTAACATAAATCTAGGGGGGAAAGTGGATGTATTTTAAACGTGGCGTACCATAAATGACTTGTTACAGTTTAACTGAAAAACAGCGTCTGTGAGAAACTTGTGATGAGCCCTGTCAATCTCTATGTCCCTCCCTCTTGTTCTATGACTCATTCAAGTTCAGCATTAAACTCTAAAGCCAGAACCCTGAAAGAAGGCAAACAAAAACAGGCGAACATCTGCGTTTTAATATAAAAGGCGTTTTAAATACATCGATAAAATCAGTCTTTTGAGGTATAGCGAAATTTTAAAAATGTAATAATGTGTATTTTTTACAGTCATGTTATTTTCTAAACTATAACTTTGTTTCTGAAGGAGAAATAAACTAATTAAACCTTAAAATGGCCCTCAAAACAGCATATTTTCAGTGAGGATCCCATTTGGGTTGAAAATCCAAGGTCCCAGCTTTTCATCATGTTGGTATGCATGAGCCTAATGGACAAGCAAGGTTTTTAACCATCTTTTCTATACTTTTAAAAACTACTGTGCCCAGTAGCAAAGATCTATACCTATATCATAACATGTTGTTTTATGTGGGGGGGAGCAGGCGGTGGATAATGTATGTAATTGTGGTTTGAATGACTTTAACAAACCTTGCCACAGGATATTATTTTACACTGGCATTATGTTACGTTATCTACTGTACTGTTAAACTTTATATTTTACAGGTCTTTAACTGTCCGTTTTTCATTGACTCACTTACATAACCCAGTGTGAGAGACGAGCTTATGTCTAAAAAGAAAAAAATTAGTCTATACCTTGAGCAAATGGTGAGCTTAATTACTCGGCCACATGACAGATAAAGTCGAGAGCTGTCAACCTATTTGGGATACTCTCGCACAATACCTCAAAAATGACATCCAGCCTCGATAATTTATTCATCATCAAGAGATTTGTGATTAATGTCCGTTGTATTGTCTTAATTGCGTTTATAATCTGGAGCCTTCCTTGAGGACCAGCCAGTGTAATAATTGTGGTCTGGGTGTATACACAAACCCGCAAACAACGGGGTGGCCCCTTGAACGTTGAAACATTCTGTTTACAACCGTTGGAATGTGATTATTAGAATAATTACAACCAGCCTACCGCAGAGAGTTTCCCGCACCAAACACTTGGCGTTTGTAAACCAACGAATTCCATTTAGCCACAATAGAGAACCACCCGCCCAGGATAATCCTGTTAGCAGTGCGTCATGGATGTGTGGAAGCGTTATCAAACGCATCCAGAATTTTCAAGGTCTAATCAAATCTATTATTGCATGAAAAAGAACTCGATAAACACCCATCAAATCATTTTGAGAAATATATTGTAGCGGTCGGTAACAGACACGTGTGTGCTTAAAATAAGATGGCGCTCATAGTTGAGTCAGCGATTCTGCTATAACAGTGTTCGAATGATTTCAGTTTATGGTAGTAATCAGACACACAATGGTTGGCATAACTACGAAGAAAATACTCAACAAATAAATTGTGTAGTAATGGGTGAAAACCCCACACGGGTGATGTGTAGACCTGAACTGACACTGTGGTTGTAACATTTAGAAAGTTGGGTCATTAGATCTGAATTCTGCCAGGTACTGTATGTAAGTTTCAGAGAGTTTAAGAGTTGCGCTGTCCATAAGACGTTGTCCTGGCAACGTTAAAGGATACCAGTTGAGATATCACGCATCAAAAAAAGTACTTAACAAAAACACTTGACTAGAACGTCAATCAAAATCACTAGATGGCAGCATAACTCTTTAGGGAAAATATCAAATACTAGCCTATTAAACCACAGCCCAGGAAAATATGTAAGGCAAACAATAAAAACGTATATTCATCTTTCATCGAATGTGCGATTCGTTAAAAGGAAAAATGGCAGTGGTTGCAAGATACTTTAGTATTTGACACACTGGAAATTAATTTCACAGGTACCATGTTGACAGGGGTGTTATGACAACATGAGGTACTACATCAAATCATACATTCATTATAATGTGGACTGTTTCTGTCTGGTTTTTTTTTAAATCATGTCTTCAGTTGCTAGACAAATGACTACACTGCCACCACTGATGGTTCAGGGGTGCATGTAGGGAATAAGATTGGATGTTATTGAAAAGTTTACTCTCTGGCAAATTAGAAAATGTGAATGTTCCTCCTAGCCTTAATATGAAGACATTTGACAAGGCAAAAGGCCTGTTCTCTGTAGCGGTGATATGACTGCTCTTTTGACCTTTAAATATTGTCCAGGAATAGGATGATAATCAAGGGCAGCGCTAGACCGAGGTGACCAGACATGACCCATGAAATTAGTTTCTTCCAAACTTTCGACAACGCCATTGTCTTCAGCATATTTCGGTCTGCATCACGTAGCTGTATTTGTTTTCATTCTGTAACCAGGAAGACAAACTCCAGAGTTTTTTTGCGGGCAAGTTTATTCTTCTCTTCAACCATTCAACAGCTTTGTGTTCTTTTTATAAACCTATTCTGTGGGAAGTAGGCATGTGCAGAGGGACCTCTGACCTCAAGCCGCCAAGAGAGTTCATTAACTAACACGCTGGCAGAGCTGCCAGGGCCTCCAAGGGGAAAGGGGGTTGGGGGGGAAACGAAGACCGTAATCAATTACAAATCTGTGGTCAAGACTTGAAAATAATTTCTCAGCGTCTAGGATTTGTAGACATAAATTCATGCATTTGGTCAGAGTTGTGTTTTTGTCGATGCTGGTAATGTAATAAAAACAGCCTTGGTTATGAACTGTGTGGTTGCCATGGGTTCCAATTCTGGCGAGCTGAAAGCCAGACACTCTCAGACATGAAATAGAACGATAATGAATTCAGTTAGACGGGATCTGGGATCCGTGTGGCTCTGGAGACAGCAAGTATGGGGGCAGGGAGGGGCACTGACGCCCGTCGGGAAAAAAAGTAGCGCACGCGTCCAAACAAACACGTCGATTAGCAGAACGCATTCAACAGCAGAATAAGAGCAGTTCAGACGACGAAAACCCCCGAAGCCGTATTTTATGTGTGACACTGTCTTATTAACGTTGTTTTGTGAGCTCACCTATCACTCTTCATTTCACTTTAAATCCAATCAGTGTCCATTGATGATGGAGTAATAAAAATAAAAAAGTCATTATTTATATTCCTCTTATAATGTGAAGATGACGCCCACCACACAATATATATATATTTATCTGCAATATTTCCTCGAAAGAAGTGCTTTGCAGACGATTAGCAAAACAGCAGTAATGCCCCTGGTGGAAAATAGTCAGATCAATGTAATGTATTTACCACTAGATGTCAGTATGGCATAAGCTAAATATAGTAACCAAGACTTGGAAATATATTAGGAATACTGTGCTCAATGCTAGGAACATACTCAATTCGTAATTAAAGGAGGAGACTGGAAGAAAAGGATCCCTTTAAGATAGAAATGCCTCGTTCACCGCCCCCCTCCAAGCTAACATACCTTTCTTTCATCTTTCGATGAGCTTAGTTAGTGTAGCGTCCGAAGAGACTTTCGTATTTGCGTGCGCTATAATAATCCAAAAATCTACTCACCTGGGCCCTTTATTCTGAGTCTCATCCGCTGTGTTTATTATCATCCACTGAGGATTGATTATGTTTCTTCCTGTGGTGAGACCCGACATAGTCAGGAAAACTCCTAATCAGCTGAAGCCTCAACAGCTGCGTGTTCCACTGCTGTGAATGAAAAGATGTGAAGCAGGCAGAGCCACAGATCAGTCAGTGAGGCCTCGGAAGGTGGCGGGGTTCCCAGGTAACCTAAGTAAATACTTTACAGTGAACAGAGGCAGGGGTTTTGCCATCTCTTTATCGGACCGAGCTCCGCCATAAAGAATGCGACAGTGCTCTACAACAGCGTCTAATCATACGGTTTATGCTGGTCTCTTAAATTCATTACAGACGCATCAGGTGTCAGAAGCGTTGTTTTACATAACAACTGGTCTCAACCAGGCCATGTGCAATTCCTCTTTTAACCCAACATTGAGTTTATTTTCGCCCTTTGTGGATACCTGTCTTGTGAGTTTCCCGAAGCCGGTGGGGGAAAAGGGGGGCCCTATTATTGGATGAATCGGACGTCCAGGAGTGTAATTCTGATCCAAGAGATTTGCGGAGATATAGTGTGCTCTTGCAGTTGGAGTTCTGTCTTCTCTGACTTTTGTGGTCTAATCCCATTCTTCAGCAGGTTGGTGCTGTACTGATTCAGTAAACTTTATTCTGAGGAAAATATACAAAACCGCATTCCCTTAATGAAACCAGGCATGTGCTGCCAGAAGGGTATGCGACTTTCACATAGAATTGATTTGCTTTCTTTATTTTGGATGTTTTCTACATTTGCACACACGGACTGTTTTATGTCTTATCGGACACAGTTATATTGTACGAATATTCATTCTTTTACCAGTACTTTGTATGTACAGCCAAGGTCTTTGGGCGGGATTTTGGAATGATTTAGTGCTCCCTAGAGCTTAGATTTGATGTGGTGTTATAACTGGACTCCTGGTGTTTTTCACTTGTCAAGGACACTTTATGAAAGGGAACCATTACAATGCGGTGTACCTGTTTGGGCATCCAGAGACCATAGCTCTTAAGTTTAAAGTTTTCAGGCATGGAATAGCTTGTAGGTGCAACAATCCCAGTGCACTAGTACTCTATTAGGTATGGACTTCATGATGTCCACCGAAGTCTTCTCAAACTGTTATGGCCAGTGGAATCAGGGGAATTGCTTTAACAAGGTTTAGGGGCAACATATCCGCACTTTGGGGAGCAGGCCCAATAGCTACTCAGAACCCAGCATGTGAGTAAACCCAGCATGCCAGACCATTCCTGGTTTTGTCCACTTCCAAAATGTCCCCTTGGAAGAAGATGATTGGCTAGCTGCTGTGGCCAGATGAGAGGTTGTGCAACCACCATTATCAGCTTTAAAATTAACAATTTATCCTGGATATGGATCTACTTCTGAAATTATATTTTCTCAATTACAAAATGAAATAATTCATGTTGTAACTATTTGAATCACGGAAGAGACTAAAACAATTGCAGTGCTTTGTGAAACGATTGAAACTGACCATGTGAATAGTTTAGTATTTCAGCCGTTAACTAATTGAAACCCCATGCGGAACACAGGAATTTGGCAAAGTACATTAATCAAAGTATTTTGGCGAAGGTCCATCTGCACTTCTAAAAAATACGTAAGGGTTAGAAATGCAACTTAGTCTGGAATAAAGGCGCTTGCTTTTGTGCAGTGAGTTGAGGCACACAAAAACCTAATGGTCAGATGGACTTGGATGTCTTGTCTGCACTTTTGGTCTTCAAAAACACACCAGCTGCTCCCAGACCATACAGTCAACATTGAGACCGGGGGGGAAACGTAGTTGTTCTAGTTATCCTAAACTGAGAAACAAAGCTAGAAAACGTAATGTCTGTTTATGGGTTCACTGATGTGTGGGGGATTATTCCTGAACAGGTTACTTCCTGTTGTCTCTGAATAAATTACAAAATGCCAGAACCAGCAGAACCTCAGCTTAACGTTTTCTGTATATATATATATATATATATATATATATATATATATATATGTGTGTGTGTGTGTGTGTGTGTGTGTGTGTGTGCATTCTGTGTACACATATCTTACACTACCACTTAGAAAACGCCTAGAAAAGACCAAATCGACACGAATGATTCAGACGAAGAGCAATGTTGAAATCTTTAATAATGAACACATATGGTACCGGTTTCTTAATGTAGCGTAGAAAATATAAACAAACAAAGCACACTTGAATTTCCAGAAGAGTAGTTTATCAATGTTTGTGCTCCTTGGGTGCCACAGGACTAAGAAGTTAGCGCCGTCTGTCTTCACACCACCAGCAGCTGTCCAGTTAGGGCAGAGTTCCGGTCCTTGATAAGGGCAGCCGCAATTTGTGACACCTTCTCCGCAGCCTTTTCCCACAGCTCTGCACCCTGACACACGGGAAGAACACATCACCTTCTGGATCTATCCTCCTATTAACCCCTGCACGCTATTCTCACTGTTAAAATCCCACATGTAGGTCTCACAGGTGTTGCACACAATTGCACACATCTGACCTAGGCATCGCACTGTAACGCGTGTTACAGAATGTCTCTGCCTGATGTGCACATCTGCTATGTATATATGGCACTATGCAGAAAAGAGCAGAGCTCAAAATCATCAATACTACGCAGATCAGGAAAACGCAATTTAGAGCAGCTTCGACGGTTTGTGGAAGGTCCGGAAAGAGAATTAAACATCTCACTTTAAGGTATCCGTTGATTTTAAAGGGGATGCTTTCTAAAAGGTGCATTTACATTTAACGCAAAAAGTGGATCTTAAATTCAGAGTTTTCACTCTGTTTTTCATTTTCTTATAAGGATTCACATGCATCATAACCTAGCTTTTTCTTACAAGTGTTGTGCAAATATGGTGTATGTCTCTGGGGCATTTTCCTAGCCTTGCTTGATAATGGTAATGAATAGACTGCATTTAAACGATAAATGGTGCCCTCTTGATGGATACCGCCTCCGGCTACTGATCACCGCCAACTCTGTCTACACCTCAGTCTACTGCAGGCTCGGTCTTATAGAGCCTCGCGTGTCGATCTAAGTATAGATTCCACAGAGGTAGAGAACAGATGGTAGGGCATTGGGGGGTCATTTGCATGGTGTGTACCTTGTAATAGTGACATCACCCCCTGGCGTAGTGGAAGGAGAGCTGTGGAGTGGAATGGGTGGGGGGCAAATACCTGCCTGGTCGAGATCAAAGCCGCTTTCTGAACATCCTGCCATATCTCCAACGGCACTGTGATTAAAACGGCTGACGTAGCTTTGTTAGAATACATTAGAAACATAGTTGATGGTAGCTTACCTCACTTGTCATTGACACGTTCTGCAAACAGTATATTCATAATAATCAAAAGTGTTAAATCGGTGGCTGTCCCTTCATTTATCCAGATCTGTTCCATTCCACAATCAAACCATGACTATGACAACCAATCTCGCTGAGGTCTCCTACAGAGATCTGAACATGTCTACAACGAGGCGGAAATGGCGGCCTTGTTCTGATATAAAACCATGTCAGTAAAAGGCAGATCAAATTGACATCTGGGTTCTGAAAATATTATCAAAACATTGCAACTTTAGGATTATCATGACTCTGATGTTATTTAATCACCAGATGGAAGCAATTATTTTTAGACCTTTGGTTAAGGGGGAATGAGCAAATTAAAGCACTGTACTTTTTAGTGGTTATTATTATTATTTTAAACTAATGTTTCTTTTTGGCTAATAGGCCCAAAGCACTGACATTCTTTGCAGTTTGCATGGCTCAGTATTCTAAAGATCTGTTGTAACCACAAATTTGACACTAATTATCTCGTACTTGAAAGGCGGAATTCCACAGTTCTCAGGAAATACCATTAACAGATGAGGGGGAAAAAAGTATAGCGGTTTTTTTGTGTGATGTTTTGTGCAACGTTTTCTTTACTTTCAACAATGCTGTCCAACGATTTTGAATTTATCCACGTTTCTTCTGTTATTCTACATATTCGCTCATTTTCACCGACAGTTTGCTCTTAGCAAGTCTTCGTACTGCACTTTGCTAAACAAGAAATTCCCCATCAGTTATAATCTGACCGGCACACTCACACCCACACCACTGGCCTTTGTGAACTGGAACCAGTTACAGGACTTCCCGCTGACGCGAGGGTAATGCAGAGGGTATGCACAGGTTGAGCCTGGTCATTGAACACAATAGGCTACAAACACAATCTACATGCAGATAACAGATGAGGGCCAATGCTCGGAATAGAGCCTCTTAATAAGAAACAGTTTCCTTCTAATCATAGGATACACATTTTCCACTCAGGGGGGATTTTTGTGTATCAGAAAGATTGATGGAGGCTTAGCCTCATTTATTGATTAAAGAAACAAAACGATATCACTGAATCAAAACATCGTAGCTTTAAAGGGGTTCCAAAATGGGTAATCTCAGCATTTCTCGTTCTTCAGAATGTTTTTTTTTTTGTATTATTATTTAATAATTATCATTATTATTTACAGTGAATAATGGCCTGGTGTTTTTTGACATCAAAGGGCAAAGCGTTTCCTGTTTTCAGATCCATCGTAGACATAGTTCTTTAACTAAAATACTCGTGTGCAACAACGGGTAGGGATCCAATACATCTGCGAACCGTCAGCCAACCACTTCTGCCATTAAACCAATAACCATCTGAACACAAACACGTAAAAGCTTATCAAAGACTGGAAGTTTGCGGGAATGGATATTCGGGGCCACACAGGTTTTTCCAAACCACCATTACTGTACACAAGTAACCATTAAACTATCGTCTTGTTAATGTCCTGTAGCCATTTGACACCAGGAGCGACAAAATAAAGAAATAAATACCAACGTCTCGTGTATACTGCAAAGTATATCACTCTTTTTGTTTTTCAATTATCATCATCTTAAGGCTTCTCCAGTGCTCAGTACCAACAGCAACATGCATCTCCACAGGAATGAACTCATTTCAGAAAGCTACAAATACAGCCCTATAACTAGCTTTAATGGGCTAGTTGCCTGGTCTGACAAATCCCGGCTCCTGTCGCGCCATGCTGAAGGCAGAGTCAGAGTCAGGGTTTGGTGTAAGCAGCATGAGTCCGTCCATCCTGTGTCAACGGTACAGGCTGGTGGCAGCGGTGTAAAAGTCCTGGCGCACGTTAGGTCCCTTGATCAGTTTGCTTGAGTAGTACCCAGGTCCTACCCAATAGAACCACTAAGTGTGTGTGTGTGTGTGTGTGTACGTCGCTCTGGATAAGAGTGTCTGCTAAATGAATAAAATGTAAATTTTAAATGTGTGGGTGTGTGAAAAGAATTCAAGATTACTCAATAGTATCAGATTTTAAGTAAGTCCAAAGCTTTCTATAAAAAGATTTCCACAGCATAATTCAGTCCATGAAATTTGAATACTTCATAAAACAGCATGCCATATTAAATTAAAATTGACTTTCTGGTAAACGTCTCTCTAAGACCTTTAGTGCAATCGCAGTTTTATATGAAATGGTTTCATTCTGCTTGTCATGGAAATAATAAACATAGTAATTCAATATATTTTATACCAAAGCAAAATTGCAGAAACAATTAACCTCAACATCGGGTGCGGAAGAATTCAAATATACATGATTTTCTTCCAAGGAAAGTTAACGTTATCAAACCCCTTTCAGCGGATGCAGGTTTCATTTTGTGTGGGCTCGTGGGGAATTCACACAAGGCTAGTGAATCAGGCTATTGGTCTCTGGCAATGGGTACAGGCCCATAGACGACGTACTCTGCCTTCCATATCAATCACAGTAACCCTAAATAAGGTCCTCGGGAGAGGAAAACGTTTACTTACCGCGCTCTGTTCCTCGGCCCAGCAGCCTAACGTCTTTGTTTCACCACCTCGCCTTAAGTACACACTCACGGGCACTATTTCCGCTCGTTGGTTTACTGTTGCAGCCCAAGCTTTAAGAGACCTGCCCTCCAGAGTTTTCAGAGATAAAAGTGATACTGTGTTGTACATCCACCTGTGCAACCATCTATCCATCCGTTTCTGCATATAATTTATATTATGTACATTACATTTACATTCAAGTCATTTAGCGGACGCTCTTATCCAGCGAGATGTATAAGGTGCTGTAGTTTAGGGGTTCAGGTGCAATAAGAAACTGAGCTACCTACTGTGAGGAGGTGCCAAGACTAACGCTGCAAAGGAGATAACATGATATAATCGTGAAACATTGTACTATTCAACGCATACAATCATCTGTCATGACACCACAACGCCTTTCCAGCATTTTAAAACCATGATCACATGCCGTTCATTTCTATCCATCAGGTAAATCTGACTTTGCATATATACAACACAATAAGACTGACAGAAAATGCCACGTAAGGCATATATATTTTTGCCAAGCCGGTAGCCATCCAGTTCTTTGCCTACTTGCACAGGGTTGTCTGACTTCCATCCTGTTGCTGAAAAGGGTGCACAAATATTTCCAAAGAGAGCACTCCAAGTGGAATAAAACTGCTAATGAGCTGGTATTGATCCTTGTTATGGGTCTACTTAACATTCGCACGGAAAAAGGAATCCAAAAGCTGGAATTTTAATTTGGTTTAGCCTCCACCGTCTAGTCAGGAGGGATAACGAGGGAACTTTTAAACTCTTTCCACTAAATCTCGGAGTCTTTTCCAAAACGTTGTGCAGATGAGTATAACAGCTTCTCACACCTTACAGAAGGGCCACTACGGAAAATGGGGACAGAGATTTCATTTTGTGATTCAGGTAACACAAGCTCTACACAGCTGTGTCATTTATGATTGCCATGCCAACAGCAAATCATTTTGAAAACGAAATAAGAGATTTTTTGTTTTTTGCACCGATATATGGAGTTCCGGCCATTTCATACGTAACTCTGTGCGTTTATAGGGAACAACACTGGAGCAAGAACACGAGTACCTCCTGGTGGATCGGTTAACGCTTCCAAAATACTTCTGACACTCCTGCTGGTCAGTTCACCTCCAGAGAGTCTTAAAGTACCTCCCCACAAACATCACGGCCGTGCAATGAACTGGTCTTATTTCAGGACTGAAAGGTCATCTCGGTAAACATGAGCCAAGGACAAGCACATAACGTTCTCATAACGCACACAGAACGTTAGGAGCTGCATTGGGCTGCCGCAGTGTCTCATCAACAGAAACGTTTACTATATTAAACAACGATCACAAAAAAACTGTCGGTTTAAACAGAAATCGTGATTTCAATCTGCTGTGCTTATATTATAGGACTCCTCCAGCTGAATCAATGCTTCCTCGCTTTGTATAAAACAGGAAGCCCGAGAGAATATTCAGATTCTGCGTGTTTTCTATCCAAATGCAGCATACCTTCACTGGATTGAGATTAAAAACTGCTCCCCAGAAAAAAAACATTTAAATAATCCAACCTCCTCTTAAAATCGATATTAGATTACAAAGCTATACCTGTTAAAGGGCTAAACATGAATCTGCACTGATAGATAATTTGCTCTCATTAAGATCAGAACTTTAATCAAGCCATTCCCATAAAAATGATCAAATCTTCCCACTAAAAGCAACTGGCCAATTATCCACACCGAGCAGCTTTATAGCAACCACTGTGTGAAAAGATGGTTGTGATTAAGCTGTTGTCACATAAAGTACAGACTTAAGGGGCAGACTGTTGTCATGACAATGAAGTCAGCACTGGATGTAAAGTCTCCATCTAAAAATAACTTGTCAGAGCTCTTCAGAACAGTGGCTGGCATGCCTCATCAAACTGCACAAGACCCCAAATTCCCCATCAACAGTCCTTGACTGTCTGAAACCTGAGAGGTAGTCCTTCAAAGAGAGCAGCGTTTCCCTATAATACAATTTTAAAAACAAACAGCCTAGTGACAGTTATGAGGTGTTGTGTGACGCTAATAGAGGTGCTTCCGTCCCTCAAACAAAAACAGGACGGGGGGGGGGGGGGGGCAAAAACAATAAAACCAGGACAACAAAAAAAACTGTTGTAAAATTCCCACAATGCCAATAATAACGACCAAAAAGGAACGGCGGC
>JAOYSI010042058.1:0-22751 GCA_025775065.1 Hiodon alosoides
CAAAACCTTGTAGCTCCTCAACCGTAGAAGATATCTGAAATCTGTTTTTATATTTGAAATCCTCATAAATGTCTGCAGCTTTCATATGCAGATCATTTTTTTATATCTCAATTGGAAAGTTTTCGAAATATTCAGTATATCAAAATATTATTTCTTATTATTTTTCTTTTTTAAGTGGGGAGGGCATTTTACTTAAACATGAATAATACCTGTCACAATAACACAACTACTATCATTGGAAAGAGCTAGTGAATCCCTTTTTAAATATGTATTATTTTAAAAATTCTGATGTAAGATTTCCAAACTACAAGCACTTGAAAGAAAATTGATCACATTCTTCCCAAATATGGACATTCTAACTTAGGCATCAATAGTTAATCCACAAAAATACTTTACCTGTGGGTGAAATGGTGAGGTCCATGATAACCGAATCAGCCCCCTTGGTATAGACCACCACCTGGCCAGTGAGGGGATGGCGGACGACCACCGACATCCTCTTTCTGACAGAGTCAAAGGGCACGACGTGCAGCAGGCGGACAGTCAGGTTGCCAAGGCCTGGCAGCTCCACCACCAGCTGTTCCGAGGTCCTGGCCCGCAGGGTACACTGGTAGGCCCGGGCGGCGTGCACCAGTGCCGCCTCATCCGGGCTCTCCGCCTCATACACCAATCCCGCCGGGTTGGTCTGGCTGGGCCAGGCGTCGCCAGAGTCCTGCGCCAGTCCACCCTGGCCCAGGGCGCTAGTCTCCGGCTGGTCCTCCAGCTCTTCCTCCTCCTGGGACACAGCCTGGGAGGACACTGACGCCTTCCCCCAGCCAAAGAGCTTCCGAGCAAAACCTGTGCTGCTCTCTGAGGCCGGGGAGGCTCTGTCTCCCGAGCCAGGGAGAGAGGCGAAGCTGGGGATGGCCAACCTCTGGAAGAGCAGCTTAATGTCCTCCAGGGACTTGAGAGGGGTGCGTGCAACCTCTGGCAACTGCATCTGAGAGCGCAGAAGTGTTAACCAATCCTCTGTTTTAATATGACTCTAAAAAATTCAGGACACGTGATAGGAAGAACTGGAATTATCATTTACATACAAACTACACTATCTCAACACAATCTCAGAGGAGCAATGGGCACGACCAGAAGTGCTATGGAAAAAACCTTGAGAATGTTCAGTAACAACAGGGTTGCTAGAGCACGGTCGCACCTAACGCGGCAAAGGGGAAACTGACCGTGTTTCGAGGCTGGTTGGGTGATGACACCACCACTGTGTTACAGATGGCCAGTGCCAGGAAAAAATCCACCACACAGGCCATCTCCAGCTGTTGATCTCCGGGCCCGTCCTGCAGGAGGAAATCTGGAGAGGAGATCTGGTTCAGCTTCAGGAGCAGTTTGGGATCCGGGATGACCTCCTTCTCCTGGTGGCAGAAGCAAATGCATTGATTAAAGCACATCACATCTACACTGCTCTGGTTAATCATTAAGGAGACTAAAAGTCAGAGCCATGCTTGTCAAAAGATAAGCCTTTTTTACGTCATTTAATTCTAAATGATTTCTTCCTATGGTATTCTATTGAACCAATTTACACTTTGTCAGTTCTCATCCTTGGCTTTTAAACGCAGTGCCCACATACAAACACCTGTATCATCTCCTTCACCATCCACAAATATTGCTGCAAAATCTTACAAGTAGTTTTCGCTTGCCAGTCGATTCAATTTCACATTCAGCTTATGACCAGCCTATTGAGTCACGCCTACATTTTCAGGGACGATGCTTTTTAATTAACAGATAGCTGAGCTGATAAGACAACTGAGACAAAGCAAGCTGATGGAAATGTGGAAATAACTGCTCTGAAGTGCCGGGACTCACCATGCGGCCGCTGAAGGCCACGTGGCGGGGGCTAGTGGCGTCGTGCAGCGTCTCCTGGTGCTCCCACTCGGGGTCACACATGTTAAGCGTCTGCAGAGACACGGAGCTTCGGTTGCAAGAGAGCGAACGGCAGCTCAGAGACTTCAGGCTGGACCGGGACTTGGCTGTCATCGCAAGTGTGTCCATGTCGTTCCAGTCCTGGTACAGCTCCAACCTCAGGGCTGGGATAAACAACAGCACAATGGCACAGGTTTACTCTCCCCACTGAGGTTATCAATACACAGCTTTACTCTCCCCACTAAGGTTAACTACAGCACAGGTTTATGCTCCCCACTGAGGTTAACAACAGCACAGCTTTACTCTCTCCACTGAGGTTAACAACAGCACAGGTTTACTCTCCCCTCACGACGACCAGTGACCTCAGCGTCACCATGGTCACGATGACCAGTGACCTTAGTGCAGAGCCTCACCATTGTCCCTGTGAGGGTACTCCACCCCAGCCACGCTGCACCGGCGAAACACCATCTTGTTCTCTGTCAGAGTGCCGGTCTTGTCCGAGAAGACGTACTGGATCTGGCCCAGGTCCTCAGTGATGTTCAGCGCCCGGCACTGGATGGTGGAACCCAGCCTTGCATCGTAGAAGTCCACATCATTTTGGATGAAGTAGATCTGGCCCAACTTCACAATCTCAATGGACACATAGAGGGAGATGGGGATCAGTACCTGCCAAACAAAAACAAATACCGGAGAAGTTAGCAAAGCACACAGCAGTTCTTTATTAATGCAGTGTATCAACAACAGTGTGTGTTCAATTTAATTATTCAAAGGGCTACTTAAAGGTACAAGTCTTGGACTGCAGAGTGGAAAAGAGACAAGTGGTTTGGAGGTGACTAGGATGAAAGAAGCCTAGTTGTACTATTATCCTGGCCAAGAAAGTATTTTTTTGAAAGAACGTATTTTTGCATGATCACGAACTGGAACATACCTGCAGGAGTATGATCATGGTCCAGAACATGTAAAATCCAGCTAGTGCAGGGGACGTCCCATCAGAAATTATGAATAAAGGATCCTTCAAGCCACTTAGCCACCAACCATGACCTAAAGTCATTGAAAAAAAAATGTTAAAATGTTACTGACTTAAGTTGTATCCTTTATGGGTGCTAAACACAAATTGGTTCAGGAAATTTCCAGCTGCATAAATCCAGCTGCATTGCTAAATTTTAGCAAGCAAGTCCCGCAGTTTTTTTTAGAGAGCGTCTGCTAAAATAAATAATAAAAATAAATATTTTACATGCTTAGTCTCAATCGTGAACTTAAAGCTGTGCTATACATTGATTAAAATTGAAAAGTGTATACAACTACATTTGTTTTACTTAAAAAGACCTTACAGAGGCTTTCAAAACAAAGTGATACGGACCAATGGCAGAAGTCAAGCACATCAGCAGCAGCAGCACCACGCTCCACAGCACGTCCATGTTCAGACGGTGTTCCAGCTTGCTGCGTTTGTACCGCGGCCCGCTATTGTTCTTCATGGCCTTCGTCTCGTGGCCTGCCAACACCGTTTATTACAACCAATAAAAAGCCAAGCACAATCGGTCTCACATGTGGCAACAGGAATTCAGTGTATCCCTGTAGATCTGAAAGCCCTTTGGTTACGGCTGAGAAACCCCTGCAGCGGAACATTTCACTTTTATCATTTATTTATTTTTACTGTTATCGTGCGTTAATGTCCGCGGTTTATATAGCAATCATGTGTTTGTGTTTATTACTTTCTTATATTAGTGGGATATTTACATTTTTTTGTTTATTTTCTGTGGGTCATATCCACTAACACGTAAAGATTGTGGATTTGGAGGCATGGAAACATAGGTATTTAGTCAGGACTTTGATCACAAGAAGCTGCCTGGTGTTTCAGCAGTAAAACCTGAAACCTTTTGACCAGCGCCAGATAAGAAGTTTCAACAAATCGCACACAACGACAACAGAAAATACATAATCTCATGCTCATGTTTATTGTATTTTGAAATCAGGCATGCGATACGATTGGATTTCAATGAGGCACAGTTACTTTTGATTGGTTACATGTTTTACATCTCCAAAGATACAAAAAGGGCAGGGGTGTAGTGGAGTGGGATGTTTTTTCAATTGCAAATATTTTCGTGTTTGAATTTTGTGTAAAAACTTGAAGTAACCATCGCCGGCGGCTCTGTGCCAGCTGCGCAAATTTGCGACAGACAGACAGCTAGCTAGCTATACGTTTATATACGCCCTGACGCCTGTGACAGTTCCTATAGTTGACAAAAAAAAAAACGGTGATTGGATTGGTAAATTCAACTTTTAATTTTTTATAGTGAGGGGAGATTTTACAGAAATGTGTAAATTGTAAGTAAAATGTGTGTTATATTAATTATTAAAAGTTTAAAAAAAAAATAATAATAATAATTAAATCGTGTTAATTGGAAAGTGGGCGTAACTGTTAATTCCTCGTTACCTATTCCATTGGTTCTCACTGGGATCGCTCTGGTACCTTTACCACTACACCACTGAAAAAGGGGTCTCCAAAACACAATATTGTGTCCTTTATTACATGTGAGAGAACTCTGTGCTAACCCTAACCTTAAATTTCTAACACTGACTGCTGTCTGCTGAAACTTTCTGAAACCCTGACACTGCTTTCATTCAAACAATATAATAACATTATATAATGTCGTTGTTATAATATTGTTATATAACTTCTGACTATGTCCCCTCTCAGCTCAACAATGCTCATCCTAACTAGGCGTTTTGTCCTGCTTCACTTTGAAGCTAATCGTTTCCTTCATTACTAGTGGCGACAGTAATTCCCTTTTTCATCATAAGTTTTTTTGGACTGTAATGTGTTAAAGATTATTTCCTGCTAAAATGAGATCTTCCATCTGTTAATGAGAAAACAGAACTGAAAAGCACATATATCGCATTAGTGTTCCACAAAAGTGAAATAATATTAAAAAAAGGTGTGGGCTATTGACGTTTCTGCAGAACAGTGTGAAAGCTGCAGGTAGCTCAGCGTTTAGAGTCAGGCTCACCAGCATAGACGACGATGCCGACCACGGTCTCCGTGTTGCGCACGGTGCAGCTCCGCAGTAAGAGGTTCTCGCTGTGCAGACCCACCCGCGTTTTATTAGTGTGCTCTCTGACACCGTCATAAAACATAAAGGAAAAAATGACAAACACAAAAACAAACTGCCGTTAAAAGCAGATCTGCATGCACAATGTGAGCAAGCAACTGGATAAATCAAACGACTCACAGATATCCCTTGAAGTGACTCAGGTCGTTGTTCGGACATTCACACTCAATCCGGCTGTTGAACTTCTCTGGAGTCACATCAAAACCCTTAAAACACATGTAAACAACAATCCAGCTTATTTGTTTTTGCTGCTATGAGCAGTCCAAGAGATCCTCGAAGCTCAAACATTTACTATAGTCATTATATATTTTGTACTAATGAATACTAATTTAATACTTAATTCAGCATAAATAGTTTACCAATGACTACTTCTACTATATATCCAATTTGTAATACTTAACAAACCAGTTATTGCTGTAAGACAGCTTGCAATACTAAATCATTTCCTTAATTTCTTAATGACCAATAAATAACCAGGGCAGTGTTCACAATGGCATGGACAGATATCATCAGACTGCAGTCCCTGTACCTGCTCGGACATGCCCCGGACCACCTGCCTCTGCTTCAGATTGGTCTCCCCATCCAAGTTGGCCGTCTCGATATGGCAGACGCCATCTGGGTCGGAAGAGTACAGCAGCACCATGTCTGCCGGGATGATCTCATTGCAGGACAGGCGGACAAAGTCGCCCACGCGCACATCCTTCCACTGCTGGTCCACAAACCTCTTCTGTTCCCTGGAATGACGCCAGGTACACAAGAGATAAAGTATAATTGCAGGAAGACCCCCATACCGAAAAGGTAGAATACACTTTAGATAAAGGGTCATTTCAGAAAGGGGACCCCCGTTGCCAACAAGTAGAGTACACTACAGATAAAGCGTCATTGCAGAAAGGGGACCTGGTGCCCAACCAACACAATAGATAAAGGGTGATAATGTACAATAACCCCAAGTTAAAAGGGTGGTTTTGGTGATTGTTTGTATTATATACAAATAATGTGGGGAAAAAAGTACCTGAAATGATAATACAAATTTACTATCAAATAACATTTAAGCCAACAAATCTAAAATGTAATTCCAGGTAGAGGAAGCATAGGCAATAAAAAAGACAGTTTATCTGGTGTTGAGAAGTGTGATTAACGGTACCTGTATTTTTCTATTAGCATGCGGACACCAGCTGAGAACAGATCCTTTAGTAGAAAGGGGTAAGTAATTCTTGCAAATGTGATAGTGTGGTACATGCCTTTTTTTCCTATACCCAACTGTTAAATCTGTTTCACACCCCAGAAGGTAACAGTGCGACAACACTGATGTGATTAGCTTAAACTTCAGAATACATTCCTAAACAGCCACAAGCCTGAGCTGGAGACAGGGAGTTGCCTTGTGTTGTGGTATAAACAGAATGAGATGCTGGCAGGACAAGCAATGCTCTGCCAGAAGGTATCTGAAAAGAAAGGTCTCCACAGTACAAAACAAGCTCATGTGATTAGCTGATGGTGACTGGGAGAGAATCGGCAGAGGGCCTCACAGGCTCCTCCTCTCAAGCTCCTCTCAGCTCATTGCTAACGAGTGTCTCCTGCCGCCTTCTCAGGTATCTGCGGGCTGGGAGTAACACCAAGAGGGAGTGGAAAAGAGACAGGTGATTTGGAGGTGACTAGGATAAGAGGAGCCAAGTCGTACTTCCTCACAGTCTCTGCGTGTGGTGGAGCCGATTCGTAGCAACAAGCTGAGAGAAATACAGTTCATGGGAATGGCCCGGTATAGCCAATCCGAGTGCTAAGATCTGCTAAGGCTGACCTTCTTCCTGTTCTGGAGCACGCGACCCCTAAGATCTGCTAAGGCTGACCTTCTTCCTGTTCCAGAGCGCATCCTCTTACCATTTTAGCACCTTTAAAGGAACCAACCTTGAATTTTTTTCAGAAATGGCTGATTTTGTATTTCTTTCTTGTCTTATTACTTGTACAGAGCCTGCAGACACAAATATAAGTAAAATTCTGACTGACTGAATAATTTCATGAAACAGAAAACAGGGTGAGTCTGAGAGAAGGACCGTTTGACAGCAAGTCAACCGGCCGAGGTCTAACATCCAACAGCTTTAGTGAAATTATTCATGGGCCCAGGTGGCTGTAAAATGATGGATTAGTAAAATATTAACAATCCCAGGGAAGTAGTTACTGGCCACAAAACGCTAGCATTGTTCAAACGCAGTGAAACCAAATTATTCTCACCAGCTTCTCACTTTATTCCTGCAAACTGAATCACAGCTAAGGAGTACATAACATGTGCTTCTTCACTAAAACAAATTCTTAGAGATTAAAAAAGATCTCAGTTTAGAGCATTGATACTTAATCCTGACCCTTGAAAGCCACAGTGTCGTTTGAGTTTCCTCTCCATTACTGTCCGATCTACAATTGAGAACAGTATGCAAGATCAGAACCAGCTACTGCTGCTTCAGTGGATCAAATTGCACCCTATCTACACAACGTGAATAAGCTTGGAATAATATACAGATACAGATATATATATATGGAAATACGCAAAGTAGCCAACTTTGTTGTATCAATGTCATTGTGTTTCTAGCATTGTTGCTCATATACAAACCATTACAAAATTTAAAACAACATATTAAATCTGATTTTGTTGCATTACTCCACTAACCTTAGTTACTTAGCAAAAATCATTTCAATCTATTTATCCTTTATAGATCTCACAGACAAGGTTGTTGACTACCCTGTCAGACTTGTGTGTTCTGTAGTCCTCCCAGAGGTCTTTCATAGCAGTGACTAGGAGCACAGCCAAGATAGGAAAGACCCTGAAGCCAGGCTGGAAAGCGTTGACCACAGGCACAAAGTTCAGTGCTGCCAGGAAGATGAAGTAGAAGTTGGGAAAGCGGTGCAGCTGTAGGAAGAGGTTCTTGGTCAGGAAGGTCAGGAAGATGTTTTGGGAGGTGGTGACTTTGTTCCCGGAGAACATTTCGAGGAGAGCTCCGGAAGCCTCATCACTCGTCAGAGAGGAGACCACAGTCCTCCGCTTTCCACTGAGATCCTCTCTGCCAGACCAGGGTTCGAAATGCTCAGCTTTCACCATTGGCAGGGGACCTGGCAACGCAAGTGGCTGCCCTCTGTCAGATCACCTAGTTTCATATCCTATTCCTAAAGGGTATCGACTGAGGACCAAACACATACAAGACAACACTGGCAACACATCTCCACGGCTGCTATGCTTCTGAGCCTTTGCCGGGCCTCAATGCCCACCCTAAGGGAGCCACAGGAAGACATATCATGTGGAGGAAACAGGAAAGGGAAGTATTGGTGCTAAAAATGAATATTTGCAATAGTTACGGTATGTCCAGATAAACCATCTAGAGAAAATGTGTGAACTTTGGCCTGCGATTGTCATAAGGATAATTGTCGGGCTGCCTGGCAATGCCATTTCTCCAGCCTTTACTTTATGTGTCCAAACAACTGGGTTTAGTTATTGTGGTAATTCCTCATCCCGTTGGCAGTAATGGTGCTCCGGAAACAGCTTAGCTCATCGTTTGCCTTAAAACAAATCAGAACAACTGAACTTGTAAGCAAGATAAAGCCAATGTCCACAAACTGCCCCCACCCCCTCCTCACCCGCTGTACACTTTAGTGACGTTGTTGTTGATCATCTTGTCGAAGCAGTAACGGCGGTAGTCCTCCAGGGCGTCTTTGAAGGCGATGACGGCAAGGACCACCACCAAGGGGATCATGGTTATCTCCTTCTGAAAGGCCTCTACAACCGGGACCCAGTTCAGCAGCACCAGGAACAGGAAGTACAAGTTGGCCGCTCTGAGGATCACAGAACACATAACCACAGAATCATGACTGCCGTCAATTCTGGGCAGTGAGAAAAAAACAGCTGAAAAGTCAAAATAATCTAAAATGTGTTACGCACAAATTAGTCTTGTTAAGGTGACCATCTGAAAAGTTGGGTTATTCACAGATAAATCTTGTTAAGGTGACCATATGAAAATTGAGGTTATGCATAGATTAGTCTTGTTAAAACCTCCATCTGAAAAGTTGTGATTATTCTTAGTATTACACCGACTGTACCATACGTTCTCACAGAGGATATTGGAGCTTAAGGCCAGCCATACTCATATGAGTAGACGAGTCTGGATTCAACCTTACTAAGAAAGGACGAAGACACAGAAATGTCATTGGTCAGCGTGCCACAGTGTCTGGTGAGTGCGGAGGGAATTGACCATACATACAGTCATTTTAAGAAATGCAGTAGTGGTTCGAAATGTCATTTTGGGCCCCTACAAGGCAAATTCACATAAATTCCCTCAATGGGACCTTTATACCCACTGAAGAGCGAGGCTGAGGCGTGCTAAGGATGGCTACAGCACTCAGAGGCCTATGAAGGCATAATGGCTGACATGAGCTAAGCATGGCTACGGCACTCACATAGACCTGTGAAGGCATAACAGTAGAGGCTGCGGCACTGAGAGGAAACTTTTTTTCTAGATGAATGGTCAGAGACTAATATGGATGAAAAGATGGATAATAAATAAAGTAACTGTAAACATTTGTTGGTTGTCGATAATTTTGTGGCAAACTGATTTGATGTGTTAATCTTCAGCAGAAAGAAACAAACACACACTACATTTGCACTGTAAAAACACCCTTACAGGCAATGTCTCTAACACGTAAAACAATTTCCAAATCCCTAAATAAATAAAAATGTCTTGTATATAGGATTTGCAAATATTTCCAATACTGAAATTTTAAATTTACTACACCAGTGTGGGAAAAGGCTGCAGCCATGATATAATCAATATATATAATCATATGATTTTAGAGATTTTATTAGAAATTAAAGCAGTGGATTTGGCCTATTTTGCCAATTGCCAATTTTGCTATTTTGGTGGTTGTTGTAACCTTTTATGGAACACTAAAACATACTTTTTTTTTTTTTTTAGCTAATTGTGTTTAAATCCCAGTTTCCACATCTTTGCTGAAAGAAGAAAATGTAGGTCACTCATGCCACTGTAGACTGTAATCCTCTACTGAAAGCAATGCCTTTTTGAACCAAATCCAATTCATTTGAAAGGTGAAACCAAGTGGGCTTTGTGTAACATTAAATTACTGCATTACAGCAACGCAGGCCATAAAACACACCTTTCTATTGCTCAACTTGGTTCTATGAAAACAACACCTAATACCAGCAGTTCCCATTTGGCTCAATCACTTTCCAGTGTATGTATTCAAACTTAATTTTGTTATTGGTACTAATAATGTAGAATATTTGTAATATTAGTGTGTTCATTTAATGTGGTAGTTGAAGAACTTGACACATTTATTTTGCTCAGATGAATTCAATTTGGCATTTATATTGCTTTTTTCTCTTGAATACAGCATACATTACATATTCTGAGCTGTACAGGGGGCCCACATTACATGTTCTGGGCTGCACATGGGGCCCACATGGTAAATTGGTTGAGAACCACTGCCTTATTCAAATAAAATGAACTAGAAGCAGAAGCAGAAGTCAGAGTAATTCATTGAGTGAGCCATCCCCTTGAATATTTAATCCATAAGCCATTTAAAATTTTCAGAATATTTTCCATCTCAAAAGTTCAGAAAGACATATCAGCTTCAAACCAATTCATTGGTAACTGTAAAACACCATGGAAACTGGCCAGGATCTTACCTGTGAAACTGCTCAAACAAATTTATGGGTATGAAGGTGAGCAGCGTATACTTGGTGGTACGAATACGGTTGCTCTGGTAGCCCTTGGAGATGCTGTGATACTCGTCCTTGAAGGGTCCGTGGCGTGCAATAACTGTTCGCCTCTTGCCTGTCATCTTCTGAGGTAGTGGATCCCGATTGCCTTTTTCAGCTGGGGCCGAATACCAGCCCTGCCCGGGCTCGGTGGAGAGAAGCCGCCCACATCGAAGTTGCACATGACGCAGCTGCTCCATGGCCCCCCCAGTGGCCGAGCCAGGAAGCCACTCCCAAGGCAGTCCTCACAGCACCATGGCCCACCTGCAAGGCCCAAACAAATAGGGCTGCACGATATTGGAAAAAACTGACATTGCGATATTTTGTTTTTCTGCGATATATATTATATGTATATATTTATTGACTTGAATAGCTCTATTTGAGAATAATTAATTATTCTAGAATGATGGTATTTTTTAGGTAGTTTATTTTATTATAGTAATTAATATGCTGTTTAATTCACCATGGCTCCATTGTATTCATGGAATACTCTTCTATCAATTCAGGCGAAAGTCAATGATCTAACATGATATTAATAATGCATGTTGCTTATCCTAAAATGCTTTGGACGGCATTAAGATCTGGCTTTGCAAGTCATACAAAGATTTGTGGTGCCGACTTAAATGATCAAACAAATTGGTAGTGTTGCCTCGTGTTGTGGCAACAATTGCAAGGCACTCTCGACAAAGTACCTGTTTTTGGTCAACGCATTTCTTTTTGCAACCAAAATCTCAATTTCTGTCTTTTTTTGCCCGTTTCTCACTCATCCTTTCGTCACAACCAGAGCCTGCGTGTCAACAACGTGCAGCAACGAACCCCGTGTTTTAAAGTATTATTATTATTAATACACTCTGTGTATCCAAGAACCCATATATCAGAGTAAATTACGTCATATCAGATATAATGGTCGTTTTCCTTTTGAAAACAAAAAAATATTGTAGACTGATTACCTTACTGTTTACCTAACTGCATCGCACATTCTGCGATGTGACTACTGCAGATTCGTACATCGCGATGTCGATGCTGAAACGATATATCGGGCAGCCCTACAAACAAACTACCTCTGTCACAATGGGGGAATTTTCCTGGAGTGTTACTGACGCGTCATATGATGAAGCAAGTGCATAAACACAGCCATAAAGATGGAAAGGGTCCAAATCCAAATCATTATGACATCAAATCCTTAAAATCACTGTCAGAGTAAGTTACTGATGTGCAATTTCATGGTAAGCAATGGTGTATTTCTTGTAAATTGTCTCAATGCAGAAGGCGTCCTGCACTGATCTCTATACTCCAACACCTTCACTGGTTTATAGCCATGATGATCTGCAGTTACTGAGTTGGGCTGCTTCATTTTAAGTAGCTAAGAGTTTATTTTATATTTAATATAATGAGACGGGAGATATTTTGAGGAAATAATATTCACTGCTAATGACCTGCTCGGTACCATGAGAAAAACAACTTGGGTAAGATCAGTCAAACAAAGTATTAAAGAACCAGAAGCACAGCACAGCTGTACACAGCTAGCCACAGATGTACACGGCAAAATCTTACCTGAGGTGTTGATCTCCGTGCATGTAAACCACCTGTTTGGGCATTTTCTGTGAAAGGTATCTGTGAAGCTCATTTGCATATTAACTTGTGTTAACCCTTTCCCCTTCATTTGCATGATGTTGAGTAAACAGCTGCTTGCCCTGAGTGCATACAGCTAGGGGCATGCCTCTAAAGTATTCAACTGTGTGGCTGTAGGCCACTGATAGAGCCCCAGACATTTTCTCCTTCCTCATTTTACCCGTGACTACACATGCACTTCCTCTTTAAATCCACCAATAAAAGCACACCTCCATGGGCTTCAATTCATTAACAAATTAAAGAAATTAAACATTTATTGAATGCACAGACGCACAAAATATGATTTATCCTCATTCAGAAGAGAATAAATCATATTAGCCCTTTGATCGTGTGGGTTTATAAAACCAGTTTTCACCTTGCCTGCTACTTGGTTCTTGTTTTTGCCGGAACCAAATCTATCAAAATCTTCAGAAAAGAGATTAAAACAAACATGTAAAACATGTTAAACAACATACCAACATCACCTGGAAGTGAACAATCATGAGCTGGAGCCAATTGGAGCAAAACTTCCAAGAACATGCCCACACAAGTCTTATCTGAGGGAGGAAAAACGACATTTCCTGCCAGAACCCAAATGAGTCGGCCTAGCTGGCTGACCGAGTTTTAAACACAAAGTGATTTATCAGAAGTGTAAATATATTCATAAATAAACCTTTATATTTTCACGGTTATTATATTGTTTATTATCCTTTTCTGTGAAAGGATCTTATCTCGTATTTGTACTACAAAGACAGGTAAGAAATGTACCCTAGAAAAACAGAACTAAAGATGGTACGTTACATTAAGAAGAATAAAGAGTAGTGATGATAAATTGTGGTTCTGTGTTCTCTAGAGAGATATTTCGCTCTCAGGTATCATCAGAAACTGTACCTGGGAAATCTGCCACTGAACTGGATCCTGTATCTCCTGCACTATGACTTCAACAAAGGGCTGTTATGAGGTTGGATAAGAACGGATGGGGGTTGCGTGTGCTCATCCACCTTGCAGCACCCAAGCCCCTTTGAGTGGCCTTGTGAAATTCCCTAACCGGGCAGAAGGACTGGCCAACACTCTGTAGAGCTAAAAGTAAATCAGGAAATGGGAATGGGGCTGACACAACCCTGCCCCCAACAGCGAACTCACGTGCAGAACATGCCAGCTCGCCAAAGCTGACTTGTGGCAGCATGGACTATACTTAAATCTTTAAATGTTTCAGTCAGTTGGAGGACTTTTTAATTGAACTAAGGGACATCATTAAGATACAGATTCATTTTTGAGCTGATAAAATAAAATTCCTTTTAAAAAGAAAATCCCAATATAAGCAAACAGATCTGTGATCTCCATGGCTGCCTAACTTCTAAATACCTCCCATTGTTCCATTATGCATAATTTCCCCATTATGATTTTGGTATACAGGACTTAGCCATTCCAACCTACAGACACAGTATTTGAGGATACCACTGTCCTTAGAACATTAAATCAGAGGATTAGCGCAGGGATACCATACTAGAGTCATTTGCAACAAATCTGCCATTACAAAAATATATTTTAAAAGCTGCTATAAACTCAGTATAAGATTTGAAGGGATTCTATGACATAAATTATAGTCTCTTTAACCTCTGTTGAGCAATTTAGTCATTGTTTGGGCCTTTTTGATTAAACCAAAGGACCATAATGTCCTGTTCTTCTACCCAATACACTGTATGCCAGGTAATGGTAGGTAGACCAGGGATAGCCCCCCTGTACCTAGAGTACCACAATTCCACAGATTCTCAAGGTCTCTAATAATTTGTGAAACACCTGAAGCACTTGGTCATCTGTGGTAATTCAGCATAATAACTGATGCAAATTTGCCTACCCCAGAGCCCTTCGGACTTAAATATAATGCATACACACGTGTAACCAGCTTGTTTTGGCAGACAAGACCCCTGACAAGGAATAGAACCTGGGTCCATTCACTACTGAACACACACACACACACACACACACACACACACACACACACACACACACACACACACACACACACATTTTAATAATGGATTAACTCGCCAATAGGTGATATCCTTATCGAGTAGTCCAATGTTCGACTGTCCCACTAATAGTCACTATAGATATCTATAGTGCATGTGAACATCTAAACAATGCAATTCATGATGCTGCCAACAGAGATTGCTCAGAAAAAAAAGAAAAAAAAATGTATATCAATATCAATCCATAGGGCGACAATTTTATTGACAAGCATTCAGCTACAAATATAAATGCAAGTGTAAAATTAAATCCAGTATCCGTGTAACCCGGGGTCCCTTTGGCATCTATAATTGGTTCTGGCTAGATAGTAGTACGAATTGTTTGAGGAAACCAGGTGAACGTTTCGGCAATCTATAATGCACGAGAATCTTTAGCTTAGCCCAGCAAATTGAATCGACAACATTGTAGTTTAATGCCCATCTTTAAAAATAAATAAAAAACCGTCGCAAGATACTACTGTTACATCAGATTCGCCGAGGTATCTTCTCGATAACTGTATTTTATGATGACCATACGGTAAGGCAGGGTTATTTTCGTTTGCTAGATAGCCTATTACTATTTACGTTAGTTTGCAAATTAGCTACATATTAAATTTGACTGAACGGATCCTAGTAGCTGTAAGTAAACAGCAAGTAAAACCTGCTAATTTGGATGCTAACAGGCATTCATAACCGGAAACAGTACAAACATAAATCGTAGGATTGATTATAGCGGAAAAAAACACTGATACTTAACCGTATGAGTTAGTATTGCAGAGCAGCTGCAATTCTTGCCTCTTTGTTGTGCAGCTTTCGAGCAAGTAAAATGATGATTACATTTAAAAAAAGATATAGAACCTACTATTCGTCCGATTGGTCTCTGACGATCACAGCGATATCATCTGCAGTTCCCCAATATGCTTAATCCGGCGATTAACATGTTTTTTTTATATAAAAACTAAAGGAAGTTTACTGTGGTTTCATTTTCCATCGATGCACTCAAATGTTTAAAACAAACTAATTGAATTTAAGTTTCTTGTCTCTTTCGCTACTAGCTCAGTTTAAACAGTTCACATCTTCCTGTTCATTGCAATATGTTTCTCTGGGTATTTCACAGTGGGTGCTATGTGCAAACTGCAAGTTTATTTCAGGAGCAATTACTAACCCTCCGCGGTGCGGAAAGGTGGCGCTGCAGTTAGTTTGACTGACTAGCAGATTTACCAGTTATTAACCCGCTATGAGTCATGACAACGACATAGGCCTACAGTTTCTAACGATGGGGCATTCGAAAGCAAATCAGAACCTCGTTCTTTCGACTGGACATCTCGGGAATACACGTGTAGGAGCCTTGAACTAAATAATTGCAACGAAATCTTATTCAAACTAGTAATAATATCAACATTTTTCAGTTGTTTTACTTACCTTGCAGATTTAGACATTCTTTTACTTTCAATTAATTGTGAAAACATATTGATGAATAATACACACGTACACAGATATTGGCTACTTTTGAAAAACAATTATAACATGTTTACTATTTATAGACTGACTATTTTTTATTGGTTCCTCCAATCTGTGATTTTGGTCATTGGCTCAACAAATTAATCGCACTTCTTTACGTGGGTTTGTGCCTTATGTGCGCCCTCAAAGAGATCTGGGTTCAATTCCAAATCGGGGGTCCTGTGGGAACTAGCAGGTCCCTTTAAGGTCAAGGGTCAGTGTTCACCCATATCGAATATTTCCACTTACAGGCTCCTGCATGGGCAGTGAAGGTTTTTTGTTGTTGTTGTTATGGCCACATTCCGAGCCAAAACCCATGTACTACTGCTGTCAGAGAGGAGAGCTCTCCTGTCAAGACCACTATGTTGCGATACTATAGGTACATTTATAGATGTACCTATTAAATACATTTTTAAAAGCTAATTCATGTTTGATTTGATTTACTTTTGACAACCACATGTTTGCTAATGTGCATTTACAATTTTTTTTCTTATGCTTTTGAGACATTGGTCAGCTTCTTGAATAAACTAGTCAAAATAGTATTTAATGGATGTTTGTGGCATGCTGACAGAAATCCTGCCCTCAACCTTGGGGGCACACCCAGGTCGTTCCGGACTGACAGCCAAATTGAAGGGCCCCACCCACAGCCAGGACCTCATTGTGCATCTCAGTTTGGAAAATTGGTTAGACTTAAGTCTGTGAGTTTTGGGTAAATCCTGCAGTTTGTTATTTTATTATTTATGGTTAAAAAGCTGGTTTAATTCCGATTAAAACACTATTGCTTCTAATATATTTTCATGAATATTTTGTTTTTAAAATGCTTATTAGTACCCAAATAAAAAACCCAGTAACGAACTCGCTACTACTTGCAATTCTTTATTAAACGTAACATTACGTAACATATTAAACAATATATTTTCCCTTCTCATTACTTTCAAGACATATAAAAATGTCTTTATCCTGAAATTGAATTGTTTGCTCAGTTCTTATTATATAATGTTGAACATCCATCCAAAACATTCTACTATACATACAGTGATAAAACAAATGACTGATTGTTTCTTCTTGTTATTCACAGAAAGCGCAAGAATAAACAATATTCATTCTAAATTTCTCTAATGTTTTTTTAACTGGATATATTCGATGCAAGATTTTAAAGGAAACCTCTTTCACTTTATTGTTTAGACAAAATTTATCACCAATTAGCCAAGTTTTCAGCCAATTAATTTCTCCATAAAGTGAACCCCAAAAAGAGTTACAGCTTGTTTGCAATTCCTGATGTATTTATTTGAGCATTTATTCTTGGTAATGTCAACGTCCCCAAGGAATATACTACGAATAAATGAATCGATCATTGAGACCTCGAATGTCGAACCTTTAAGAAACTGCAGCACACTCCTTGGTACAGCATCAAAAACTACTGCATATTCTTTTGGCGTAACTGGTAATCTGAATTCAGAGAGTTAGTAACGGTCCATCAGCACTAACAAGTTGTTTAACCAATACAGCACCATTGTCAACCCATTTATCATAATATAATGATTTATTTTTATATTGAATATTTTTATTCCAAATGTAGTAATTAGTTGGCGAAAAATTGTGTTTGTAAATTAGTTTCCAGGCCAGCAGAGCTTGTTTATGAAATTTTACAGGTAATTTATCGATTTTGTAGTCACATTTTAGCAGAAATTCAATTCCACCCATTAAATTAAAAACATATTTAGGGAAGGTGTTCCAAATGTTGTCTTTTTCTTCAATCAAGTTAGTCAGCCATTTTACTTTAAAAGGTAATATTTAACGTTTCAAAAATTGGAACCTCCAGACCACCATTCCTTTTTATGTTGCATAGGATATCTTTCCTTAAATAATGACATTTGTTCCTCCAGATTAAATTAAATACGATCTTATCTTATTCTTTGTATATTTCAGTAGGCATTTCCAGTGATAAGGACACATAGACAGATCTGGAAATTCCCTCAGCTTTAGATAACAGAACTCTACCATTCAGTGAAAGATTTCTCATCAACCACATATTGAACCTATTCGTTATTTGTTCAATCATAGGGCTGAAATTTTGGTTACTGCAGAGTTTCTCATTCCTATAAATGACTACACCCAGGTATGTAACTGTGTTTTTCACAGGTATACCATTCATTTCTTATAGGTCACATTCCTTAAGTGGTAATATAACAGATTTGTTCAAGTTCATTCACAAACCTGACACAGCTGAAATTCCCTCAATACATCTAATTGTTTTAATCAGCTCTTGTCTATTAGACAGAAATATTATTGTGTCATCCGCCAGTTGGGATAATTTAAATTCTCTACCTAAGGTCACTATATCTTGAAACTGACATTTTTTAACGTGTACGGCCATAATTTGTGTGACAAGAAGGAACAGAAAGGGGTTAAGGGGTCAACCCTGTCTTATCCCACGACAAATATCAAATCTATGAGTCATACCATGTGCTAGCTTAACTGAGCTGTTGCACCCTTTATATAGTTTTTTGGCAGCAAAAATTGGTTCCCAAAGTCCAAAACATTCAATAACTTTGAACATAAATTTCATTGTAATCAATCATATCCAGTATTAATCGTATGTCATTACATATATTTCTTCCTGGCATGAATCCAGATTGTTTCTCGTCAATAATATCATCCAATCCTGATTTTAGTCTTTTAGCAAAGACCAATGCAAATATCTTGGCATCGTTATTTAACAGACTAGTTGGCCTCCAATTCTCGATACTTAATTTATCTTTTTTTGGTTTAGGGATCAAATTAATAAGACCTTAACGAAGAGAAGGCTGTAATTCACCTTTTTCTATAGCTTCTTCAAACACGGACACTAAAAACGGGGGCTAAAGTCTTACTAAAATTGACTTATCAACCAATCATTTTCAGGAGATTTATTCTATTTAAGAGAGTCAATACATTTTTGTACCTCTGTTAAACTGATATTCTGGTCACAAACTGATTTAAAACTGTCATCAATACCTTTAACGCTTTTTTCTGTCTTTAAGATACATATCAATGTATCTTATCAATGATTTTCAGAATCGGTGTCATATAATTTCTGATAGAAATTAGCTACCCCAGGGATATACTTGCAAGTTTTTGCATTACTTGCATTATCAGAATTTGTTAGCGGGAAGGAAGTAAAGCCGCTGCAGATCATAAATAATTTGAAAATGTTATTAAAGGTAGCAAATTTAGCAACTATTAAGCAAAGAAATAAGGATAACCTAGTCATGAAAACATAATTTGTAGTCTCACATTAGCCTATGCAGTTTGGTATGATTATGATTAATAATTGTCTACTTTTTTACACCACATTATGGGTCCCAATAATGAAACTAAATCATTCATATTTACTATTTTATTTTATTTCTGATCGAAAGTCAATAGCACTAGGGGTCATGCACTCAATACCCTGTTCTTGTTTAGGATGATTCATACTTATTTGTGAATTAAACATCCAAATTCACTCTTCAAAACTGAAACAACTATATAAACATTGTTCAAAAAAGCATTGCAGGCCTAAAACTCCCAGCCAGTGACTTTATCCCCTCTCCCCATGGTGCAGTACTCTTCCCAGTGTAGTGCTTCAATGCTATATTTAAAATTTACCATTCAAAAGGTTTATAATTATGAATCAAAATGCAGAAGTTGCCTAGAACAGATTTTTTATAACACCCATCGTACAACATAAATATAATAAAACGATTCTCACTAGTTGTTGGTGAAACTATGGACATAAATTTGACGTGGATGGTGTGCATTGCCCTCTCCAGTGAGGGGAGTTGTGAGGGCATTCTGGGATCAAGTTGTTAAGATAATGGAATTCATATACAGGTGGGATGTCAACATTTCAGAAATACAGTAAACCTGATCCTTTAAACTCCCACTGTATCTCCATCCAGTCAGGCATCTAGATACACATATACAAATATACAGAATACTTAAAATTTGTGCTCTAAAATGAATGACAAAAAAGGGCTTAACCCACAAACACCAGAAATTAATTAATGAATTAATTTCACAAGGAACTAAAGCTCCCTCTTTGAGGTGAGATGGGAGAGAGTTGACCCAACCAATTGGTCATTTTTAGTTTTAAAAGTAATAACAAAACATAACTTAACAATCTTTGGTAAAAGGGAAAAACACCCATGAGAACTCTGCAATATATCCATCTAGGAATGTATATGTGTATGAGAACTATTTATTTAACAGTGAAACTCTTGGCCAGCTGAGCCAGCTATATTTTTATTTCCATCAAACAACCTTTACAATGGAAAGGATAACATTTTTAAAGATTTAAGCTTTTAAAAGAAACTTTTTAACTGCACATACTGCAAACAGTATAAAATACAACTTGAAATAAAATTAATATATTTTAAATACATTTAAAAAAACCCCTGTGAATAAAAAACATTTCCAAAACCGAAATCTTCAAAATATTTACCTTAGAATAAAATTAACAAAAGTCAACAATGTTTGTAAAAAAATACTTCCAACAGGAGGTCGAAACAGCATACAGGAGGTGGAGAAACTCCCCTGACTCCAAAGCTCTTCTGAGATTGTTCTTCTGAAGTCCTTCAGCTTTTCTTCACTCAAATTCTTGCCCAGGTAATGGGCAAATACTTGTTTCTCACTGATAAGACAAAATGGTATAAAGAAGTGATTAATAAGTCATTTAAGAAATTCACATGCATCAGGGGCTGTAAAACTTTTTATGGAAATTGTATTAGCACTCTCCTCATAAGTTTCCAGCTTACCTCCAGTCATACTCTGGTCCACATTAATAATATCAATATTATCAAACATTAAAAAATGTTCCTTCACAGCCTACCTGCTTTGCAATTGAAATGAATACATAAACTTAAACAAAATCTGACTCTTGTACAAATAAAGCTTTAAGCATTGTTCAATCTGTCAAGCTAAAATGTATGTAGGCTAACTGAAATAAGTAAATCACATGACACTGTTGTCCGTGAATCCAAATAACTTTTATATCCTTTAAATGGAATATTTCAAGTTTACATTACCTTCAATTAATCTTGCTTTAAAATATATGACCTGAGCTTAAAGTATTCACTGTGCAAACGAAGTTGGCTACAGCTTCTTGAATCCATTAACAAAGTTCGAAAATAGCAGATAGTTCATCTTTACCTTCGCCTTACTTGTTATGCTAAGGCTTGCTAAATTGTTAGCGAAAGCACGCGGGATTTACCGGTAAACTAACCTAACTTAATTGATTAAAATGCACAAAAATGAACACTATTTGCACTGCGCGAAACAGCTAACTCGGTAATACATCCAACAACCTAAATAATATATAAAGATACAGAAAACTTTAAGATGCTCATTAACCATATTCTCACCTGAGCTCCGAGTGCCATCTTTTCTTTTGCTGCTTCTTCTGCGGCCGAGATAAACGTCATCACGTTTTGGGTGACGAACCATATTTGGAAGTTCAACTTCCTTCAAGTTCTGCGGCTGCAGCTTGACCCTTCTCACGACGATAACGTTCCCTGCTGTGCACACAATCACATGACTTCTCAGGATGTCAGCTGACTTAGCAAGCACTGCAACTCCGCTGTCAGCTTAAATGGGAAGTGGGAACCTCTTAACAATAATGATCAAATCACTAGAAAACTTGCCCGCGACAGAATGTCCGAAAGTAAGTAAATGCAGTAGCATGATTCTAAATGTACATTTTACATTATCGTTCGATTTTAATCTCGGCCGCCAATTTGCTAGTTGTGTAAGATTATCACAACGAGGAAATTGTAGTTTCTTGGAATGCGGGCAGTTAAGTTGGCTTTTTAGTTTTTATCTTCTTATAGATTTTTAGATTAATTTAAAAATTCGGACCTCCTGGTCAACATAGAAAATGTTTTGCACTGAACATAAAACACGTAGACATAGACATCGTTCCAGCTGAACGACCTACGACAAGCCAGTTAGTTCTTTCTGGTAAGGAGGTGGTACCCATGTCCCATGTTTCCCACAATCAGGCAACGAAAGTTCCACACTTTGTAGGGTAAAGCCTAATTGATTACCGGTGCGGATAAGAGGCAGGAAACCTGTTCATGTTAACTGGGTCGGTAGAATTTTTCCTCCATGTTTTACCAAATGATTAGCTAGCTGTTTAAAGATACATACATTCACGAAAATAAAACGATAGGGAAACAACCCCTTCCCTTCCCTTATTTAACCTATGACTAACATCAGTCCAGTACCACCTGATTAGAGCCAAACGTGTCAAGGCAAAGTAGGGTAGCATCCTCGCAAAGCTATTGTAATGTCTGTAGAGGTTATTTTAACTTCGAGTTATAGAGAACAATAATGTCCAGATAAAGAGAATGACAGTCCTCCTTATTCTGAAAACCTTGCTTCACTGGGGCAGCATGTTCCTCAAATAGCTCTTTCAGTTACTTTGTACAGCTCACTGTTAAATTCTTCCAAAAGCATCAGCTTCGTTGCAGCTGATCTCACCTCTTAGTAGCTTTTGTGCAATTTTGTTCTTTGGGATGTAGTTCAGAATTGCCTTAGTGTGAATCATGCCAGCATTGGCGTGGGGCTTAAACTGTTAAATGAATTGTGATGGGAAAGACATTACAGGCAGCAAAACTTCAAGGAACATGTGTTCTTTCTAGCCTGGAGTACAGTGTAGGTATCTACCCACCTGGTGCTGCTGATGCCTGGAGTACAGTGTAGCTATCTACCCACCTGGTGCTGTTGATGCCTAGAGTACAGTGTAGGTATCTACCCACCTGGTGCTGCTGATGCCTGGAGTACAGTGTAGCTATCTACCTACCTGGTGCTGCTGATGCCTGGAGTACAGTGTAGCTATCTACC
>JAOYSI010042069.1:0-17151 GCA_025775065.1 Hiodon alosoides
GAGAGAGAGAGAGAGAGAGAGAGAGAGAGAGAGAGAGAGAGAGAGAGAGAGAGAGAGAAAGAGAGAGAGAGAGAGAGCGAGCGAGAGAGAGAGAGTCGTACATGAACTGAGATTGTTTTGAAAGCTGGACACAAATTAGGTTGGTAAATGTCTTTTGTGACAACATACTTAATTTTCTCTCAAATTGAATTTTTCGGCAGTCTCTGAACACTGATGACGATCTGCTTTTAAAGGTCACCTAAATTTGGAACGTTAAGGAAAATATACATAGAAATATACATGCTTTTGCCCAGCACTGCCAATGATCACTTCAAAGGCCCGAGGCAATGCAGAGCAATTACTGGAATAAGGCTTTTCCTTAACGGCCCACACTGCTGTTTTCAGTGCTCCCTTTAAGGCAAACAGTTGTGCTCTTCTCACAATAACAACAAAAATAAAACTTGGCAATGACTTCTGACAACCTTTACACAGCCTTTTATGAGGGCTTGAAAATACAATTTGTTTTAAGGAAAGCTTTCTATTGGATGTTAAGGCAAGGGGAAGTATGAGTAAGCGTATGTTGCAAATCCCTATTTCTGGTGGGACGGTTCCTTCCTTCAGATCGTCAGACCCACAGAGGCATGCTGTGAAGCACCTGTTATCTTTCAGACAGCAGTGTAACCAGTAATAATCCTATGATGCACTGAGGAGTGTTTGTACTCACGGCTTGTGTAAATGGAGTCACCTTGCTGATTATGCTTTCAGTGCCGCTTGGCAGTCCGTTTCAAGCAGAAGCCTCTAAACTCTTCAAACAGCGGCAGACCGTAATGCTGAAATCATCACAAAGTCACTTTAGCCAAGAGTCTGAAAACTCTCAGTACTATATTTTGCCCTACATACAACGAGTCAGGGATACATAATGTATTAAGGCTAGGCGGAAATGGTTGCCAGAGCCGGGTCATTTCCTCCTGTTTTAATGAGCACATTTGACCAGTAAATGGTAACTAATGAGCTAGTTATTTAATAACTAATGCATAACTTAATTGTTATTTTTGTTTGAACTTTGCTCACATTTGTATTGCGTACCATCTTCTGCGTTAAGTGGGCTTTTGTGTTCAGAAACAGTCAGACCACGGTTAACATGGGAAGCAACAACGTGACATCTTTGGAATGATTACAAATTAACAATGTTTTTATTGTTCAAATTGTGCCATTTAAATCAAAAGCAAATTCCAAAACCATACCTCATTTTCATACAATATTGTGTTTTGTGTCGACAGCTGAGTCAATTCTCCTCTGCCAGCCACAGTGACATTTCAACCCAGGGTTTATGTCCACTCAGGCTTTCCTGATGAAGGTCAATTATTTTCTGATGTAAAACCAAAAAGGCAGAACCGTGATGGTCTTGTCAGCATGGTGTTTTAAGCAGAATATTAATGTAACTTAAGGGAAACTGTTTAAGGAATTGTCCATTCACATCCAGTTCGCAAAACTCCCTGTGCCCCCACTGTTTTATTAAATCAATTTAATTCTTAAATATGTACCAACAGCCAGTAACACTTAAGTCTCTAAGTCTCTAATTTTCTGAAGAGTGTAGAAGTAGTGCAGATTACGGAGCAATACATCCCTGTATGACTGTGTGCTATTTATAAGACAAGTGCGTCACAGCTGTGAACTGACTCACTCCATAAATTTGTTTCCTTCTCTCAAAAAACTCAAAAACTAGATGCATTTTACAAGCAGGGATTGATGTAGGGTTTCTGAAGAGATGGCTCTTCCTATTTTCGGCAGAAGAATTGTCTTGCAGGACAGCTGTTTAGACACATGTGGCATCAACTGGCACTACATTTACCAGTTAAATCTAATATTGACATTTCTTTCTCTCTACTCATCCTCAAAGATAAAATTCCACCTTTTTCTTGGCATAAGACCCATTCATAAGCAGTAACTGTAACCCCCAACGTAAAAATGGCTAACATTTCATTAGAGGATGTCCAGATTTTCAAGGTCTGATGTTGAAAGCCAAGCATAGAGGAACTTAATTTGCTGATTATAAACATAGAACAGGAAGACCCAGAAGCCCAGCAGGAAAGAGCCATTTTCCTCAGTGCAACTCCCACTCTCAGGTTTGTGACGCATTCAGTGAGGAATGTGCTGAACGTCCTGGACGGGCTGCACAGCATGACGTGGTCAACTCGGAGGAGACGTTCTCCACTTTCTCCATGTGTGGTGCTGGCTTTGCTGTGAACAGCTGAGATGCGAAGGCATGATTGGCGATTTCAGATTGGGCTGGTATACACCGACTTCCAAATCCAAATTTACAGAAACAAGAGAAGTCTGACCCTTGACTACAGATGTTAACTCACTCCCTTTATGGGTACCTTATGCCATCCATGTGTTATTATCCAGAGATTAATCTCAGATCTAGGATCTGATGAATAATACTTAAGATCCCTCTTTGTGGCTCTGCTTCGGATGCACCAGAAAAATAAACATTCCATCCCTTCCTTTCACCACGCCTGCCTGTGCTTTTTCTCATTACCCATCTAATGATAATCAGCTCTGTGCGTTTTCATCTATAATTAAACAAAGGTGGCCTCCCATATGGTTTAGTCAGTAAAGGCGCTCGACTGAGTGCTCTAATTAAGGTTTACAGGTTTGAATCTGGATCTTATCATCATCCGACTGTGACCAGGTGTGGCAGGGAGGGTGGGATTGTGCGGGATACATACAGTGACTACTGCCAAGTTCTCATTAGCCTGCAGGGTAGCAGTGCAGTCGAGAGGAACACGCCTCTACTCTGATTGGATCAGAACCTCTAGCTTGGATTGTGTGGCCTGCAGTGTGTAAAATAACGGGTGGCTCTCCTCCTAGTGGGATTCGAGGAGACCAATCCAACAGCTTAACCATCCTACTGCTTAACCAGTGCGTGGTGCCGTGTTTTGTGACAAGGAGCCGAGAGCCATCAGAACATTGGTGCGATTACAAATTGAGGGGAAAAATAAGAAAATATCGCTCAAAAGTATTTTATTTAAGTAGTTTCCCATGTCTACCTACCATTCTGCTTCTATTTGTTAATTCAGGTGGTGCTGGAAAAAGGTTGGGGTTTTATATTATACAGATTTCGTATTACACAGGGGATAAAGTAAAAAAAAAAAAAAAAAAAACATTTTTTTTAAGCCAGTAGCAGGGTAAAGGATGAGGAAAGGTAAAATCTGGAAAGGATCCGACCCAATGTAAAGTACAGCTTTTTTATATAATCAAGAAGTTGTGCTAAATGTAATAGATTTCACGACTAGCTTTTTACGGGAATGGTGCTAATGCTTCTGTTCAAATGATAGAGAACATGTTCTCTGAGTATTGTGTGTTGGGAGAATTTAGGTTGCCAAAGTTATTTATGGTGCAGAGAGCAAATCTACCAAGACAGCCAGCCTGCTAAAGCAAACCTCCTCAACAGTGGGGATATCCACAGACTGCGAGGCAAGAAAATTAATCTATATTTAGCCGATTGCAACATAATTGCCCACCCACAGAGACATGATATTATGTAAAGGAAAAACCAGGGAAGGGCTCATCGCACGGAACCAGATCGCTGTAAGCGCATTTTGCACTGATGTCTGTGCTCTCCGAGAATTTTCTCTCTCACACAGTCTAGTCAGCCTGAGGCTTTCCTGTGATTAGCCTGTGCTGCTACGGGTCTCTTTCTCACTGGTCTATGCATACACACACAGGAAAACATATATAAAAAATGTAGCACACAGTAGATATGCTGGAAAAACCACAAGACGATTTGTCGGGTATTGTAGCATTCTAGCACAAGGATTCTCAGTCCTAATCCTATTCTAGAGTCTGCAGAAAATAGTCTGTAAATCAGATTCTAACTGAAAGGTAGCTCGAAAACCTGCTAACACCACAGCCAGCGAGGACCAGAACAGAATATCCTCGTTCTAGCACGATCGGCACTATCAGTACCCTGATAGATCCCAAAACCTCACGTGTTCAACTCTGCTATTGCTTCAGCAGGTACAGAGATTAAACTTAAACTTCAGGTAAATAAAAATAAAAATGTGTTAAACATTTTTCAACTTTAAAAAACATCCAATCGATTGTATAAAATATAAATGCAGGCCCCCCTAAAGTTTCAGCTGCCTGCCCTACCCTCGAAAACTCCCCCATTCTGATTATTACAGGCGTACAGTTACAGCTCAAACCAGCACGCTTCTGCTAGATGACATCCGGCCTCAGCTTGCTGTGTTCATGTCGTTTTTGATCAATTCCTGATTTGGGATTCCACATGTACATCAGTGCCCCCCTACCCAAACTAATATTCCTGGAACTAGGCCTGATTACAGCCCTGATTATAATGGAAAACGCTGGTTCAGCGCAGGGTCACCATGGGCTGCTGGCAGTTGTAATGCAACATAAACCAGACAAATCTGCAGCTTCCTATTGTGGCTGAGATTATTTAAAGTAACGGTATATGAAGATAGAGAATTCTGCTGCCCTGTGTTGTGAATGTGTCTTGGTACCAGAACTTGTGTTGGGACGCCACGGTATCCATCTTACACATTTCTCAGAGAGGATTGGTCCAACATGCTTCTCTGTCATTTTCTTGGGACAGATATTACATTTCTGTCACTTTGAAATGCATGGACTACACTTAAACCCGTCCTTTAGAAACGCCGCCTTATCCGTATTTGGACTCTCCATACCCTCCTAAAGGAGAACCGGTGAAGTATAAGACTGAATTGCGCCCGTGACGAGGACATTGTTTGTGCAAACAGCCTGGCCATCCACTGAAGGAACTCCGATTTTCCCACCAAAAATTGCAGACACAGGAGGAACATGCACATACACAGTCAACACCCTTAGTCTGGAAACTCAAACATGGCAATCGTATCAGTGGGATTGCGGTGACCCTGTCCTGCAGGCCTGCCCACCCCATTTCTGTCTGTCATCTGGTCGCAAAGGCCCAGAAGGGTGCTCCTTCCAAATGCTACAGGAGCGGCACTCAAAAGGCAGCTAATGGTGCTAAATGCTAATGGCGCAGAGCAGACAATAGTGTTTGTGGATGTTTGTTTATGAAAACACATCATTTAATTAAGCCAATCACTCTCTCGTGTATCTGCTGTCTGAGTTAATGAGTGGTGACATCAAACAATCTCGAGGCTCAGAACGCATCTCATCAAAGGGCTGTCTGACGTCGGGTGTGATTAATTAGAAGGAGGATAAATGAATCCTGGTGGACAGGTGTCAGGCCGGGCTATAGGGGAGTGATTCAGATGAGATGAGGGGCTGGAAGCTGGACAAGGGGGCTAATTTTGAACAGAACAAATGCTGGTGTCCAGGCAATCTGTGGGTTGAGCTTGGCCGGTCAAGGTTATGTTCCTGGAAGGCCCCAAGAAAAGGCACAAAGCAAGAAACCAAGAAACAGGAAGTCAGCACACTATTTTTATTCAATCAAATATTAAGAAAAATCATAATAAACAGAAAAAAAAACTTTTCTCAAAAGCATACAAAAATCTAAAGCGATAAAAACTGAGAGAACATTCTATTCCGTCTCATGTGCTCAAAAAACAAACGCTTCAAGTGATGAACCCATTTGAATCAAATTTTAAGACGGCAGGGCAGAGCAACGTAAACATGAGAGAAAGATGGCATGACTGGACTGGAAACGCAGTGACAGGGAATGCATGTATGAAGAGGAGATTGGATTTAATTTCGACATGAATATTACTGCATATAGGACGCACGCTGTTTTATTTTTGGCACCCAACTGCAAGAGATGAGAAGGCAAAGTACCTGACAAACACACAGAATGGCTTTGGTGAAAAAGAAGCCCTGCAGATGCCCTGCAGATGCCCTGCAGATGCCCTGCAGATGCCCTGCAGATGCCCTGCAGATGCCCTGCAGATGCCCTGCAGATGCCCTGCTGAGCTGAAGGGAGAGCAGCCCAGCAGCCCAAAAACTTCCCTTCAGTCTCTTCATGACTTCTTGTTTTGTGCTTTGGAGTTGGTCAGGTTAGCAACATGACTGCATCATGTCATAAGCATTTGAAACATCTCTCGTGTTTTGTTAGGGATTCTTTCAGTAGACTTTATCAGGGAAGTGTCAACACAAGGAACATCTGACAGGAACCACAGGGCTTTGGCTAATGTAGCATTACATTACAAAAGTCTTCATTAATTTGCTTAGCAAATGCTCTTTATCCAGAGTGACTTGCATATCATATTTTATGATTTCCACTCATGCTGGGGTTAAGTACCTTGTTCAAGGGTACAACAGCAGTTGTGTCTTCTTGGGATTTCAACCAGAACCCTATTTGTCCAACACATTCATCAAGATGATATCTGCTGCCATGCAGACAATATTTTTTTTTTTTTTTTTAACACATAGAAAACACATTTCACATTTAGTCACATTTATAGTTTTGCTCTTAAAAAAAAATTTAAACATTAAAAGTGTAATTACCTTAATGTAGGCTAGCGGGACAGGCACAGAAGCTTAGCAAAAGCATCCACAAGGGATCAGAATGAACGCTAACAAGAAAACCTGGGACAAGGTGGGCGCACTACGACACAAAGAAACAGCAGTGCACACTTAAAACGAGTCACTGGTTGTGAGAAACTCGTCTCACTTCTCGGGCAGACTGAAGAACAGATTAGCATTAGGATTCATCCTGGATATAAAGATCTGACCTTGTGTCTGCAGTAACTGTTTCAGGTCACTGCCATAGTGGAAAATAAAGGTACCATCCAAAAGACTTAAGAGCTTGGAGTTGGCCCAATTTTTCCAATACATTCGTCAAGCACTGTGCATGTCCATTGGATTAATTCTCTGTAATTAATTCTCACACACACACAGACGCTTTACAGTACAGTATTCGGCATTAGGTACTCACTTGTCCAGAGAAACATAGCTTTAACACTTTAACCCATTTATACGGCTGGGTAACTATCAAAGTAGTACGGGGTGAAACTCCTTTCCCAAAGGTACACCAGTAGGGCAAAACATTCTGTTACTCTCACACACAAATCACTAGCAGGTTGGTAGTTATATGCGAACACCTTGTGTGCGTTGCAAGACCTACACTGAAGTTATACAGTACATCATCACATGCATCGCAGAATAAATACTATAGCGGTCCGGGTTGTAAGTTGCTGAGACGGTACCAACCTACTTGTTGACTTGGAAGGCCCGTTTCTGAGCCCTTTTTTATACATACATAGGAGGAGACACAAAGCGGCCCCCTTGAGAGGAAGAGGAGGGAGGCTCAGAGAGGGCACTAGCATGACCATAGTCTCCATTCCTGTCGTCACGGTAACCTCTCAGCTCCTGCTTTGTGTGAAACATGCACACGTTAGGTTTATGTCAAAAACACATTACCTAAAAGGATAAGAAAGGGTCAAGCAGAGTAGCCTGAACGATAAAAAATAAAGCATTCACTTATTTTGCCCAGGTGTTGAGGCATAATGCACTTACCGTGACAGGCTCTTCATTCGCGTAGTCTGTGTAGGGACACGGCGTGTGGTCCGACAGCGGGCCCAAACCCTGCTCCAGCTGCGGACACATCGGAATGGAGAGCGTGAACGTAGAAGTTCACCAGTGGAGCAGTCACAAGTCAGCACAGTTCTCCGTCAATGTCTTCCTGCAGACAGCTCTTGATCAGCACAAGTGAGGGCCTGTCCGACACTGATAACAGTAACTCACCAGTTGACTGGAGCCGGCAGGCTTTGTAGGGGGAGGGGGTTTGTATTTAGGAGGGCCACTGAAAAAGCGAGAGGGAGGTTAGAGTTTTGTTCGAATGCGCTCCAGTTTTTGGCATATACACGCAGACGGTGAGATGAACAACGACTGCTTACAGATGAGTAATCCAGCTGGAGCAGACGTTACAGACACTGAGCCGCGTTCGGACACGCCACTGTGGACTTACTGAGCAGGAACTCTGACAGGATTTTGGAGCGCACAGAAACTCACTCGTTGTTTTTCCGATGTTTGCGGACCATTACGACAGCGGTAGTTATGATGGCCAGGAGCAGAACACCAGCAATAATCCCACCAATGATGCTGCCAGTAACCGGCCCTTTGACAGGAAGACTGGTGTCTGAGGGAGACGGAGAAAATGTTTGTTTCCTTTAACTTTAACACAGAACACCAAACGCTGAAGGAAACCAACAGTACAAACACAAAAGGTATTCATTATCTGTGGACTGAAGAGTCCCTCTTTATAAGAGTTAAATTAACATTGAGAAGTTAATCACAGGACTAGAGACTTAGTTTTAATGCGGCAGTTCTTTTTCCAACAGTTCAACACACAAACAGAGGTGGGCCTGGTGCTTCATTCCTGAGAGTCCATTATTATCCTCGTGCAGTACTTCACTTTGTCCACATGGATGCGCTCTGGCTCCACACCACACGGAACCACCCGAACTTCCGACTGCTAATGGCAATCAGCTCCAACGGCAGAGAGCCCTCTCCGAACGGCTTGACTGCGGCTCTCTGCCTGTTGGCAGTGCCGTCCTCTGAGCGGTAATGGAACATCCCAGACAAACGAGACAGGCTGTTCCTCGCAGCCAGGGGCACTTTGACAAGGACGCCGTCAATTATTCAGTGTGACAGGGAGGAGGGAGACAGGAGGCTCTCCAGAACACCCTGCATCCACCTCTCTGCGACTTCCAACAACATGTTTGCGCGAGTCGCCGCGCACGCACGCACGCACGCACGCACGCACACGCGCACAGACAGACACGTCCAGCGCTCAGTCACTCGCAGCAATTGATGCTCATTTCGGTGGTGCGTTGTCTCGGGGGTGGAATCCGGCCGAGAGGATGAGGCATTTCAGGGGATCAAAGCATCTGAGGACGAGTGGGAGTAACTCACCAGGCCTCCACAGAGATCAATGGAATGCCGTTAAGGCTTGCACCCGTGCAAACACATACACAACCCGGCCCCTCCTTGGTCTGACATCTGTCCATCTAACCACCTTTGATCAAGGAAACTGGGGGGGTGCACAGGAATAGGCTTTCTCCGCCAAGGGAGGGGAAGACCACTACCGCACCGCTGTGATCCGTGTGTACTGTACTTTGTGAATTTAATGGCTACACTGGGAGGGAAGCCGTCCTTAGGTTGGTAACAGGAACAGGAAGAAAGGGGGCCATTCGGGCAGGAAATGGCTGACAGGAAACAGGCTTTCAGATCTCAGCTGACTGAAGGAAAAAGAAAGACACTTCCGTCTTCATCAACACGGTATTTCTAATCTTCAGTTCCCTTCCACTGCTCTCTGTTCCTCTTCCACTGCTCTCTCTCGCTCTCTCTCTCTCTCCCCCCATAATTCCCCTCTCTCAAAGCTACTCCACACCACCTCGCACACTGAGCAAAAAAAAAAAAAACCCCAAACAGCACAGCACATTATTGAGAGGGAGAAACAGGGAATGTAAGAAACGAGAAGTAAAAAAAGAGAACGGGGGCAGGAGCTGGTGTGTAAACAGTGTGGCAGTCCGGCATGGCAGTGAGAGATCGCGCTCCGTAGATAAGGAACTGTCTAATGACGACCAGATTCCAGCATTCCGGTGCTTCGTTTATTCCAATCCCGAAGAGGATTAGGCTGGACTTCGTCAGCCAGCTATGCGTTTTGTTTCTCTCTCTCTCTCTCTCTGGGTGACCCAGTGTGCTCTTACCTACTTAACCCCACTGCCCACTACCAATCCACTTTGATGGCAATCAGCGATTGGTTAGCTGGCCTAGGTGACAGGAAGAGTAAATCTGTTTCGTTTAGTTTACCTTATCTTCGGCTGGGTACTTGGTGGATTATAAATAGAAATGGAAACTAAAATCTACGGAATTTTACTGAAGATAAAGTGCACTTCATTAAAGGAAATTAAACCTGACATGTTTTACTCTAAAACTAGACCCGACCATAAGTAAGTTTTGGTTGGTTTAAAACGTATCAGAAAGAGATCAGAGGGGATAAGCTAAGAAAAAACAAGTAATATATTAAATACCACCATCAGAGTGTATGACGTAAGGCTAGCCTCCCGGAATCTTTCCTCCCTCCGGTCCAACCCACCTCAGTCTGAAACCTACGTTCAGGAAGCCTCGCTCACAATAGGACTTGTATCCTGGTAACTGACTCAAAAACTAATTATAAAACACCAAAAGTTGCAACTTTTCTTTGCTTTTGTTTTTTCTGAGAGGGAGATTGAGCGAGAGTGATCAAAGCCTGCTTGCTTATTCATCATCCCAGCTCCGGGGGGCTGAGGGCCTGCAGATGTGCGAGACCAGAGATGGAGGGCGACTGGTGAACACTTAACAGCAGCGCGCCAGGGTGATCTGCAGATATTAAAGATCAGACAGAGGGCGACCCAAGGAGATATAAGACTAGAGAGAGAAAGAGGCCTGAAGATTAAGACAAGACCCCAGAAGATAAAGATGTGACCCCGGGATGTTTGAGACCAGAGAGAGAGTGAGTTCCAGCCCAGGCTCAGTACAGTACAGTACGGCCAGCACGGCTCTCGCCTCCGCCACTGTCTCATGCATCATACAGAGCACACATTAATCTGCTGTGATTCCAGAGCTGGCCCCATGCATTTAAACCGTCGGGGGATTAAGCTGATGTCAGTGACACTCTGCGAGCGCGAGGGGGGGGGGGTATCTGTGCGTGATGCTCTTCTCCCCTCCCTCTCTAGGGAAACAGTGTGCTCCCTGCCACGGCGGATTAGAAGGCAGACAGCCTTCAGCCACGGGGGGCGGCAGGGCCCCAGACTCCTCCGCGAGGTCCCCGCTCCCTTCCCCTCGACGCGCGCTCGCAGTATCGCTGGCACGGGGGCTGGTTCTGTTCGCAGTGATAAAGAGCAGATCGGCTCAAAATAGCATCCGCGGTTTCACATTCGCTCAGCCTCAGAGGCCGGCACCACGGTGCACACAAACAAACAGAAAAACAGCCATTCCAGCGCACAGAAAGGGCTTATTGCAGCTCCAGAGTACACAAGGGCAAGATAATATTTAATGTACAGGCTGAACAAACACAAAAGGCATGGTTCGCTAGCGACGTCTTTGCGGGGCGCCACCAAACGGGGGTGCAAAACACAGACACATTCCTGGTGATTACTCGGTCAGGCCCTCCTTCCTCCTGAAGCTAAGTTCCTCTTCTTTTTACTGACACTAATTCAGGAATTTGCTTATTTGCTGACACTCAAACTGCTCTTGTCAACACCCAAGCGCTCGTCTGAAAGGCCGCGTTCTCCGCGCATGCAAGCGCAAACGGGACCGAGTCAGCCAGCTCCATTTTCACTCATTTCCCACACAACCAATTAGCCACTTAGCAGAAGCGACCGGTGTCTGCGCTGAACGATATCCTAGACTTGGCTGGTTACTGCCGATCGCACCATGTTTACGCATCAGTAATTGTCACCTGAGTTCACAGTGAACTGTAACGTCAGCTGTAGAGCTACACCAATGACTGCAGGGGTGCTCCTACCTATGGTATTCCGTATTACCCATTTAAAACGCTATCGTAGGTCTTATCACATCCATATTTGGACACGGATTGATGGCGGAAGTGCATTCCGGAACCACGCATGTCCACGCTTCCTCTCAAAGTTAAACAGCCCAGGGCCTATTTGAGTTTCATAGCAACAGCCAAGTTTAAAAAGTACTCATGTAGTCAATATCTGAAACCACAGGACACTCAAGAGCAGGCAGGCAGACACACACACACACACACATATTAATGCATCCGTGCGTACATACATGGCCACAAAGCGTGATATAATATCATTGGGCGCGCCAAAGTCCCCATCAAAACGCGAGCACTGCTTCCGGCTTTAAGTATGCACACAAGACATTCAGAACCATCTACACAGACAGCTTGAGGGTTCCCAACAGTCCCCCGTGGGAATGCTCCTTAAAAGGATCTCCGCTTATGTTTAAAAATGCATTGGCGAGCTGAAATTTTTATATTTCCCAGAGAAGGTGAGTACACAGGAGCAATCTGCATTGGCATGTTGGTGGTTTAGCACAGGCCAACACCGCCTGACAGCTCTGACGAGAACACAGGGCAAAAGGCACCTGAAAGCAGCTGAGCGGGAAATGTAGGGGAAATAAATCCACCTTATCTGTACCCTAATCATTGGACAAGAGCCAAGCGGAAGCCCACATCCAATAACAGGCCGGTATTCATAATGGGTTGAACACAAATAATGATGTCATTTTCCCAGCAGACTGCTGACACTTCTCCATAGTGACTCAGTCACCATCAATGACGGGCCAGTTGTTTTTTTTCTATCTCACAGAATGACTGACACTTCTTGAAACCTAACACCCGGGAATGTTTATCACCGAAACTCACCTCCGTAACCTCCCCGCTGTTCTCCCCCCTCTCGTGTATATCAACATTCAGGCAAAGCAGATAAATCTAACCCTAACCCCACAAGAAGCCAAAGACGAGAAAATTAAATACTGGTATCAATTTTTTGTTCAATTGGAAATGGTTGCGTTCAGGCTTAAAGTAGGATTTAAAGAAAAGGTATGTAAAGTAATGATAGAGGGAGAGATGGATAAAGCAAGTGCAGAAAAGTGTGAATATTTACTCCTTCCCGTTGTGTTTCTCAGTCAGAACAAACCGGACACAACGCTTTTTTTATTTGTACAAAACACAGGGGGAGAGATGCAAGAAAAGGGGAGGATGTCAACATCGATGATCCCAGCAGAAATTAAACAGGGAATGTCAGAAAACACCACGGTTTGTTGTGACCCAGGGCTAGCGTACAGTGTGTGCGAAACTAGCCCCCGCCGTCATCGCGGCTTGAGAGGCAACAACCATGGCGTTCTTGCAGCCCTCGCCACTGACAAGCAGGCAGTGAACCAAAGCCCTGAGACACAAATTAAGAATCCCGTGGCTCAGTGCATATTAAAGTATCAATATTCATACCGTTGCTTTGCAGAGAGGGCGATGTATACTGAAAGCACTAGCACATTCCCAGTAGTTAAACTCCCTCTTAAGTTAACAATTACATCCTACTAAAATGATAATAATGAAAACATTGCCTGTGACCTTTAAGCGAGAAATAAAATCTGCCCGGGGGGGGGCGACAGTGAGTCGAGGAGAGAGAGCGACTGGCGTCTCCTCGCTCCCTCTGGCTTCCCCAGCTGTCTTTCACCCTCTCCTTCCCCGTTACCCTTTTCTCCTCCATCCATCTCCCTCACCCTCCTCCCTGCTCCCGCCCCTCCTCAGCAAACGCACGCTCCCACTTCCCTTCACACAAATGAGTCAGTGAAACAGGTCAAGTGTTACAAAATTCCCCCTACAGCTCAACCTGCCTAATACAAGGCCCGGCTCATTGCAGCAAGACAAATAGTACACACAGAGGCAAAATCATCCCGCCGTGAAGCGGGCGCACCACAACACAGCCCGTATAAAAACGGCACTGAGGCAAATTACACTCCTTGTTTTCTCTCTGCCCATTGCATAAAACCCCAGCAGGGAGCGACCCGCCGTGGCTGGTTAAATTCAAGACTCTAAAAAACAACCCGGAGAGACTATAGCGCGGCACTGTGGTCCCGGAAACCGGACGACGCGTCACATGACCACTTATATCCCACAGGTCACACGTGTGTCACTGTAGAGCGCAGCGTGCTACGAGTCCCCGGTTACCACGGCGCCATCCCGTTACCCGCGGCGCACGGCCCCCGGCGGGAAAGTGCCCGCTCGGGTCAGCCTCTTACGCTCTGGGCGTCCCTGCAGGCGATTGATATCCCCCGTCCCTCCCCGCCTCCTCCTCCTCAGTCTCTCGGGATGGGAGGCGCAGGCCTTGAACCCGGGTAACGGTGCACGCAGCAGAAAACCCTAGCGTGCGCACACTGGCTCCATGCAAGCGCCGCAGTCTTCCGTCAGACGGATTATTTCACCCGCTCTTACACTCATCCCCCTTAATCATCACCGTCTCCGCCGGGGGCTGGGTGGGGAGAGGATCCGAGGAGACGCAGTGGAAAGGAGGGACGGGAGACGGAGCAGGCCGAGAGCTGGCCATTCCTGCTTCGGACGGACCCTGGAGGAACGGCACATCTCCATTTCCTCTGAAGCATGCCGTAATCGGAGCAACGGAAAAACAAGCATCCGGGACAGGTTGGGAGCAAACGGCAGGAAAAGGAGGAAACGACTGGCGCAATTTGAAGGGCTGCCGCATGTTACTGCCACGTTTATCCAGCGACCGACAACGGGACAAGAAACTTACTCAGTCTCTAGCGTCGAGACCCCCTCGCCGCCGCCTCAGCCGGAGAGGAACACACTAACTCACACAGCGCCTGCAGCGAGACCCATTCGCACACGGAGGAGACGCAGAGAAACGTCCGACGGGGGAAGGATGAGGATACAGGCCTAGCCAAAGACAGAACGGGCCGTTTCCGTTCTGCAGAGGCCGTGCGACAGAAAGCGCGCGATAGAGAGAGAGAGAGAGCACTGCCTGTCTGCTGAAAATCGGTGAATTAAACACCGGGCGCTTCTGATCCTCAGAGCACCCCAGGGCCACACGTACACTCAAACACACACACACACACACACGCTCACTCTCACGCATACTGCATCAAAATCAATTCCGTCTCATAAATCTATTCCTCTTAGGAGCTGAGACAACCCAACCACACAGACATGCAAGCACCCCCTCAGTGCTCAGTAACATCCTGACACCTTTCAGATCCCTTTTGGAGGTGTGAATTACAGGCAAACCCCAGCATCATAGCACCTCCACTCAGGACAGCCAGTCCTGGAGAAAAGGCAGGTGGCAGGTGAATCTGCAGCAAACCTTATGAGGCCCTTGACTCTTATAATGGGAAAATACTTAGAATTTCCACTGGACCTCACACCCATATTTGTACTCAGGGCCCGCTCCCTGCCGCTCCTGAGAGAACGGTCTATAGCAGGCTGACTCTCGCAGTACTGGCACCAGCAGAGATGGGAGGAACAGCTGAGTTTCAGATCCCAGGGGAGAGGCTCTGCTGTTGTACCCTTGAGCAAGGTACTTAACTCAATTGTTTAAGTGAGCATCCAGCTGCATAAAGGAGAAAAATTGCAGAAACCTGTTAGCGGCGCAGGTTAGCGACGCAGGTTTCCTGAAGAAGGGCCCCTACTAAACAAACAATTAATTACAGCGGAAACCTGCTCAGATGCATGGCTATTTCAGAATGAGAAGCCGTCAAAATGAATATCTGGACATCCGGTGGCTCAAGAGAGTCGCGTCTGACCACTCATCCGACCATCGGTACCCTGCATTAGGCTTCCCGGGCCCCTGGAAAAGGTGCACCGACGAGGTCTCATCAGCACAGCAATGGGGGCCCCGCAGACAAAGTGCTGTCAATAGATGATCCAGGTCCAGCTCCAGCAATTAGAGCCCGTCAATACGGCCCCGGCCAGCCAGACCTTTTCCACGTACTGAATTTCCACACCCTCCCCGAGGCCATTCTGTTCACAGGCTGGATCACACAGACCACTGCACTTCCATCAGATGTGTCGTACATATACACCGCAGCTACCATTACTTTAAGCGAGCGTGCCCCGTGATCACTGTAGCCACTTATCAGTTTCTACCATCTTAAAATACCTGTGCCTCCTATGGACTTGGGATTGGGTATCATCACAGAATGTAGGGCAGATGCCAGCCAGGGCTTTCAGCTCCTAAGTGTTTGTAGCTCTGCAGGTAGCAGGGCAGGTTTGTTGCGTTTAACTCCAGGCACTGTGTCTGGACTGGGGCGAAAGGCCCGGTGAAGCGTGCAGCTCTTTAAAGCTCATCCAGGAGCCCTCGTTCGCCTCTGGTGTCTAGGCGGCATTTTCGTATTAAAAATAAAAACAGAAATGTAAAAAGACTATAACTGAAACCGAGTGGTGAGACGGGCAGCGAAGAAAGAAAGAAGAAAAAATAAAACTAGATCATCAGCATAAAACACACTCGAGTTATATATTTTTCAAACATTCACCCAAGTTCAACGTAGAAAAATGATTAGTCTGGAACATAGGGAACGACTTCTGTTGCTCATGTCGGAACAATGACCCTGTTTAATAATCTATCTTTCAGATCATGTGCACAGCACAGTGGACAGGCCAAGCATATGAATTTCCCCTCTGCTCTCTCTCTGTGTTAATGTCCGACCAGCCAGTCGCTTTTTGTTGCCGTTTAAACAACGCAGCCCTTAAACAGAGCTCTCCATCACTGCTGATAAGGCCGCCTTGCTCTTGGAGGAGGAGAGCAGAGAGACAGACGCGCATTCCAATGCCGACAGCTGTGCCTAGTCGTCAGTTCCTTGCGTTAAACCCGACGCAGAGGAACGTCGCATGTTTTAGGGATAAATAAATATGGCAGGAATGAGTTATAAACTTATCAGTATTATTAATGAGTAACCCTTCACAGGGATGCTTTGATAAAGCACACCCTTATCAGAGTCCATTTGCTGAAAGCAGGAAATAGTCTGTTACCGGGAGTCAGGCCTTCAAATAAATCATGTGGACTCCAAATCAAATGATACCACAAACCCGCTACAGCAGTTTCCTTTTAAAAATCCATAAAACTTTAATTGAAACCAAACACAACAGTGACAGAACAGGAACTGCAATTCTAAATATTCAAAAGAAAAGAAAAATTACAGACAGTGATCAGGTATACATATCAGTTTCTTACAGCTGTGCAAACTTACAGTAGGAGCACAATTCAATTTTTAACGTGAAAAAAAAGTCAGGTGATACACTATTCAAAAAGCGAAAAAGTTTAAAAAAAAAAAACAAATTCAAAAATAAAAACAAATTAAAATATCCTTCATGCTTGCGGCAGTAGATACACATAAATTAGTAATGTTTTGTTTGATATTTATATATTTATACTATGTACACAGGGGAAATAGGATTCTGCCTAGTTGGACTGTGAATCTAAGGCTTTGTTTAGTCATCCGAGTTAAGAGCCTAAGAAACCCTATCTCTATAAAAGGTTTTTTTAAGCCCTACCTATATTGTGCAAGACGGGGAAGGTAGCTGTGTACTGTGAGTTCTGCCCCCCTATCCTTCATGGTTTCAGGCATTGTGTTAATCCCTGTAGGGTCACAGGTTCCTGTCAAAAGGATCCCTCTCCGTCATTATTGAATTTATTACACGAAAGTGCGGGTTTGTGTGCATTTGTGTGTGTGTGTGTGTGT
>JAOYSI010042080.1:4106-16602 GCA_025775065.1 Hiodon alosoides
TCACGACACACTAACACCTGAGAGCACAGATATGGGCTGTCTCACGACACACTGACACACTGACACTCTGACACACCCGAGAGCGCAGATATGGGCTGTCTCACGACACACTAACACCTGAGAGCACAGATATGGGCTGTCTCACGACACACTGACACACTGACACTCTGACACACCTGAGAGCACAGATATGGGCTGTCTCACGACACTCTGACACACCATCTAAATCCCCATATATAATGTCTTATTCTATATAAGGGCCATTGTGTCACATTGTCAATGTTGTACGGCATGGAGTGTAAATTGTTGTTGTGTGGATGCGATGAAATTCATGAAATACATCTTGGCTGGACCTGAAATACAAAGACTGCATTTATTTATTCCTCTGTTGTTTTTTATCTGGTGAGTTCAACTTTAGTGATATACAAATATCTACAGTTGGTAACTCCAAGGAAAATCATACAGCGCACATGCATTTTCCAGATCATAGCTATCCATCTTATGTGCATTTAATACGAAATACAAAACATGATGAGATTCCTTTGATTTTTGAGTTCACATCATAGGGGTTTCACAGGTAGCTTCATAAGTCTAGATAAGGGGAAATGACTCTCGTGTCTGGGTTCAGGACAACTCTCCTTCTTTAATTGTTAGATTACAAAGGGCCCTTTTTGCAGCCCTTTTTTGGGGTGTAGACAGTAATGACATTTTCTCCACCGCTGAGGCTGTCATACAGCATGGGAGATGGCGTAACCTCGTCTTGACAGATCTTTCAGTTCAGCTTGGCTTTATACTTCCCCCCACCCTTAACGTCCCGTTGTCAGTTCTGCCTGGATGCAGAGAAAGCAAGGACGCCGTGCCACACTTCATTCTGTTCTGTGAACAGCGTAGTGGAACAGAACACAGGCATAAAGTAGGAAAAAAGGTGAAGAGCTCAAATTATTTAGATAAGTGGGAAAGCACAGAAATTCAAAGCCATGGAGATAGAAAGCTCACTGAGATGCAATAAATAAAATGCCTTCTATTCTATGAGACATGTACAGAGGGCGATTTTGGTTCTACTGGGGTGTACACCACCCGAAGGCTGACAGCAGATTTTATAGTGCCGTTACATATGTTATTGGGTAGCAATCACAAACAAATAAACCAAATCACGATGGTTATTATGATGGTAGGTTCCTGACCTCTTGTTTAATGTGCATGACCAGATCTTGTATGTCTTCTGAATTTTGTAGGGCAGCTGTTGGCATGGCTACCTTCTCAGCTGTGATGTTCGTAGCGAACCTTCAAAGGCTCTCAAACGAAGTAAACACCATTTACATAAGGCTGTTCAAAATGTATTCCATTTTATGATTTCATTAAATTTCTTTTTTTTATTTTATGAAAGGGGTCATTATACTGTACTGTTGAGATCTTTCGACGGAGTTTGTCCAACCTGCTAGCGCAGAGATGCTATCAGGTTGAAAATGAGCATGGATGTGTCATAGCAATAGGTTAGGAAAACCTTCAGCATATGCAAAATGTGATTCTATGAGCACCTAGTTCCTGTTTTGGGTCTTTGGTGCGGCATAGTTCGGCCTCCATTATATCTACAAATGCTGGCAAGCGATTTAGAAGAATCCTTCATTAACTCTGAGCAAAGTTGTTTTCCATTAAATCTGCCGGAACACATGCGTTCTTTTCCTTGACTTGACCATGCTCAACTCAACTGCTCAAACATGACATATCTATATGCAATGCTTAGTTACATTATTAAACACATTTGTGTAAATGCTTAAAACTTAAGTATGTAAACACTATTGATCGGCTTAAAGGGTTAATCATTCACAATTTGCAAACATACATTGCAGTAATGCCTACAATGAATCACAATAAGTTATCTCGATTTATTTCACTTGGACATTTGAAAAATTGTTATGGTGCTTCCAGATTAGTAACTTTAAAAAAAGACAATTTTGAAATTTCATTTTTCTCAGCACCCCATCGGTGGATAGAAGATTGAATGTTCCTCACAGCCTTGCCCCGTTGATATCCTGACCTGTGCAGAAACTGCAGTTGACACACAGACAGAACATCTGCTCAGAGCGTATGAGCTTTTATAACGTATTGAGACCAGACTCCTACATTACCCAGGTCTCCTCTGCTCTGAACAATGAAGTTGTGGAAAGTAGGGCAAACTCGGCTGAGAGTATTTCATTGTGGTGTGGTGGATTCGCAGAGAGACAGTTTGCTTAATTATTGGCAAGATATCAGGGGAAAAGGCTAAAGTTGCTGCCCTAGACACATTAATCTGAAATTAACATTTATCAGATGAATAAAGATGAATTGGAATAGGAATTTAGCTGTACAATTTTATGGTCATCTAGAGATTAAAATTTGGCAGAAATAATTTAGCATCGCTTAACAACTCACAGAAGCTTTTTAGCGGTTGCTGTGGATAATTAGGGTGGCTTTTGATAGCAAGCAGACCCCAATGAGCTCAACAATCAGGTTGAAGCACATCCATCAAATTATCTATGACAATATCCAATTTACTGCCATTCTATAACGTTTACCATTATACTAAACTAATCAATCATTTAATTTAGGCGGCCAGGGAGAAGATGGAAAATAACACAGTAGCAGTGTTGCCTGACGAGTTTACAGCCGTTTCGGGTCAAACACATGCGGCTCAGGTCAATGTGTGCCAAAAGAATAGTTCTACCAATTTTATCAGCGAGGCAAAACAATCCATTCAGCACCATGATAGGCACGTCGTATCCCTGCCAGCTCAGTCTAGGCCAGTCCTCACTCATGATGCCAGCGCAATGCAAGAAACCTGGCAAAAACGCGCTAAATGAATGGGTCGTTGATTCACTGGATCCTGTTTCCTTGCTTTGGGCTTTCAGTTTTTACACCGCGTTGTGGCGCGGCGAGCTGTCAGTCTTCTAACAATGTGATGTGGCAGACAGTTGTCCAAAGCAAAGGACACCGAAGCAAGCAGCATCCGTCTAATGGAAACACTGGTTTCCGGCCCCCGAGGCTTCAGAAGTCCGGGGAAGGCCACCAGACTTCAGGTCGCCGGATAACAGTGTGAAGGGAGGGATGCTTTGGTCGTCTGAAATGCACTTCACTTTTCGCTTGTCACTAGGCCAAAATGTATCATTTTGTGTTTCTTAGTGAAAAGCTCGCTCCATGCCATACGTCTGTAGTACATCTTCATTGGTCAGAGTTTTCAGTAATGGACTTACTTTTCTTCCATTACCTTAGCTGTCAGTCATTGCGGTGACAACACATTCTGGAACATGAAGTGCCATTAAAAAATGATCCTGCTTTGTTTAGTGCTACTCGTGGCACACTCGGGGCATTCTGTAGGTGGGCCATATGCTTCCCAGTCTTAAATTGTACTGCGATTCCAGGAAGTATGCAGGTTTTTCTCTGATTAAATAAACATAATCTTGCAGAGAAACAGAAAACTGATGCGGCACATAGGAGCACCACTGAAAAGCGTGTATATTTAAACCAGAAGCAAAAGCAACAATCCATTTCGGTCCCCGGATGCCATACGTTTACTAAAGGAAGTTAAATAATTGGTGGAGTCCAGAGAGGAACTGGGTGGAATAACGGCGCCTAATTGCCTGGCTATAAAAGGTAGCCTTCGGTCTGCTATCTTGTGCAGTATTCATATGTTTGTGTCAATCACAATCACCCCAGATACAGTTGCAGATTAATGAGGTGAACTGACTGTGGTGAGGTTCCAACTCCTCCGAAAATAAAAAAAAATAAAAAATTGAATGTGGTGGGAGCTGAGGGGCTGGATAATTGATTTTCCATCTTTTCTTCTGAGCGAAACGAGAACAGAAACGATACGATCTGAAATGTGATTGGCCGAACATCGCCTACCCAGCAGTCCTGGCCAGCAGTCTTCCAAAACAGTTTGCGTATCAAAGGAATGAAAATGGTTTCAGAATTGATTGTTTATGGCTCAAAAGTCAGAAGTATATTTGTGGGGGTGCAGATACAGATTCCAGCCTTGTCCCAGGGCACAAGCATAGAATAAGTAAATGGTTTTACAAAAAATATATTTATTGTCAAAATCAATTTTCAAAGTGCCCCATAAAGTTTAGTAACTTGGTACACCAAAATCTGAGGAACTGACAGCGAAATAATTTCATTTTTTATTAATGATATGTCAGTTTCTTATATGTATATATTTTTAACACTTTGTTCATTAGATATAATGGATGGAATTATGTAATAACTTGCCAGATAATGGGATAAACTTAAGAAATAATAACAATAATCATTTTCCGGTTGTTACTGTCATTCCAGTTTTGTAACCCCTGAATGCATTCTTAATGATCGCCTATATTGTTATACGCAAATACGAACGCACAGAAAACAGTGGTAATTTATGGTAGGATTGATTATAGTAATTAGTGCTGGTAGCAAAGAAGAAAATAAGACACCTGGCAATGTTCATATTTTTCATGAGTCTGTTTTTTGCTCACAAAAAGTTTATTTTAATTTTCAACAGCATGATTTGTGAAAACTTAAAATTAATGAACCTAAAGTTGAAGGCTGTTGCGTTTGGTATGTTATTTATCCATTGATGGCCTTACATTGTTCATCAAAACAATCTTTTTACAAAAAATGTATGACTTCAAAATGAATCAATTCTGCTGTGCCCGTTTGATTGCTGCGATTGAACGATTTGAGTACTCTAACTTGAACAACAACAAACTCCCCATTATGCTTACCCACTGGAAACCCAAACGGCATTGATCCTCGTGATCGACACATCCACGTTTTTTTCGTCACGCGGGGAGAGTGTAAAATCACGGAGTTGTTTCAGCTCTGAATTTGCCCATTCAGACCCACTGGCAAACACGGTCTTCTTTGTTAGTGAGATTGAAAACTCGATTCTCAAATGCATGTTTTATAACTAAGGTTGATGTTTGAAAGGCAGTGTCTGAAATCCTGTATCCGGGTGATTCTTGGCATTCTCAGGGATCCCTGAGTTTTCCTGACATTTTTTGAAATTCCCCACAGGACATGCATTATGGATCTGGTGTGCATTCTACCCCACTAAGCAGCAGCAATCCTGATTCTGCTGGTTACCCACTCACAGCTCTCAACTCTGACCGTTGCAAACGAATGCCTGGGATATTCTTTATGCCAAGAGGTAGCAATGGTTACCAAACTTTCATTATTATACAGAAAAAAAATATAAGAATAATTTTAATTTAATTAAAAAAAAAAAAATTAGCTTTGCAATTTCTGGAGGGAATGCAGTCTTCCTGATTATTCACTTTCAATGTTATATTTGTAAGAAGCACTTACAAATGTTACCTCATTTACCTCATTGATTTCATCAACCAAATTCTACTTAAAAGTGCTGCGGCCATTCACCGCTGGGAAGAAGACCATGGAACATTTTAGCTTCTAAACCAGACCAAAAATAAAAAAGGGACCTACTGGTACCCCAGGACACAATGAATGAAAAATTAGCCTGTGTCCCTCATGCAGTGTGTTGAATAGTCGCTAGTTGGCCTCGTGGCTTTCCTGTGAATGTGAAATCTCTATCAGGACTGTTCATCCAGCTGGTTCTGCAGCCTTTGTTCCGCTCTGAGCTCTTTACCCAAGGAAAGAGGAGCCGAGATGGTGAGATGAGAGAGCTGCTCAATTAAGCATGCAGTTCCTGTGGCCAGTCTTTTGAATATTTCATCGCCACTCGTTATGGCTTCTCACAGCAGGTTCTCCAGAAAAGCTGAGACGGAGCACCCTGTTTATGTCCACTAACTCACCCTTCCTTTCTCAGCGGCCCTGCAGGGCTGCACCGATAACTGTGGACAGCCATAACCCTTACCTCACTGTCTAAACCCCATTGACACTGCAGAGATCCTACTGGTTATAGGTTCAAGCACCAGGATGGTCATCTTTCAGCTCGGCACCTGAAAACTCTCAATTGATAATCAACAATCTGTTTAGTAACAGGTGCGAGCTGTGGCAGACATCCCCATCAAACGGCACCCTTTTACATATCTATAGTCATACCACAGCATGATATGCACGTCTGGATTTGCAATGTGTTTAAAGCTGGTCACCTTGTCAGGGTCTGACACACTTTGGAGCACTCCACATTGGTGCACTGATGGTGCCGGTGGTGTTTATTGACAGCGTGTTTTATTCATGTGTGGGCAGCTCTGCCGCCTTTGTCTCTACGGGTCATTGAAGCCAAGAGCCCTTCGGACAAAGAGAGGCCAGCACAAAAGTGGCCTGTGCTTTAAACCCAAACCCAAAGTGCCAGTGCAGTTTTCTGAACACCAGAAATTCAAAACGTGTTGAAATTGACCTCAGGCTTTCTGTGCTTACTGCTGGAGCTGGAAAACCCGTTCGACCCTCTTATATTAGAGGCCCAAAAACACATAGCCAACATTGTGCTGTAAAGCAAGCGATTATGGTGCCCCTTCTGCTACCGATCACTTAACCCCAGATCTCTTAAATACCAGGTCTGCATCCCTAACTCGAAAAATAAATTAGTAATAATTAAAATAATAGAGTCTATGGCTGCAAAACATATGGCCAACTGCGTGGCCTCTTAAAGATGAAATGGAAAAAACATAGAGGTCTTACTTGGCTTCCTCTCTGATTCTGCCAAGTGTCCTGATCCAGTACTGCGGGCTGGAAGCATTTCAACAGCCCTGACCGAAAGGCAGACGGCCAGGTTGTAAATAATCCAAGACTTAAGTTTAACAATGTCAAAAATGTATTACTCATAACCTTGTGGGAGCAGAGGGATTTATGAAACAGACTGCCCTGTAATTAAGCCACAAACCTTTACGGTTGGTTTGATTTTTTAAAATTTCTGTGTACGAAAATTCAACTGGTGAAAAAGGACACACTGGCGTGTGAAGTCCTTGGCTGAGTCAGCGGCACAGGGAATCCCTCCACTGGGGCACAGTGGACGCACTCCCCGTGGACTAAATACTGAGTCACAATGCTCCTCGATAGAGACAGACACACCTTCCACATCCCAGTTATTCTGGTGCCAACGTTTCCTGCCAAGCAAACACTTTCTCATACTGAAGGGAATAGTAATTCAACGAATGAAGGATACCTTTGAGAACTTTTGTTCTTTTGAAATGACTGCTACAAAGAAACGATGATAATTTTTGTTAAAGTAAAGAGTTCGGATTTAAAAACGTTAATGATTTAATATTTTAATTAATAATTCATTTAAATATAAAATAAATATTTTATTTTATTGGTCAGTAGTTCATTTGGAATAAAAGCAAAAATTTCCCTGAGGTTTTCTACTGAGAAAATTATGATCAGCTTAAGGATATGCACTCCATGTTGAAAAGACACAGACAATAATTGAATCTGATTAACGGGGGCTGTGTGCCAGATGATGTTTTAAAATAATTAAACATTTGGTTTTGGTTGATTTCTCAACTTTTTTGACTGGCAATCATCGGACATCCTGCGGAGTCAGAATTCATTAATATCCCAAATGTCTGATTACCTGCCAGAGTTCAAATGAGCATGTTCGTGTTCTGATACAGACAGGGAATTCTGTTCTACCTAAGGGAATATTTAACTTACATTGTGTTACAGCCCACCTGTGAATCTGCATTCTAAATGAGTTTTCTTTAGGCTTTGTGTTTGCTGTTTTGCTCGACTGCTAATAGCTCAGCAGTAGATTGCTAATTAGCCCTGTGAAGGACATCTCACTCCTTAGAATTCTATTGCATGGGGTTATGCACTCAAGTTAATGTAAAAATAATTCTACTGACAAATTTGATGGCATGTATCATAGATTCCCCAATGTAATAATTTTGATTGCACACCCATACACATGCTGGAATGTATATAATTATGCTAACAGCAGGCTGGTCATAATAATGTCATAGGGCAAACAATATATCAGAGGTATGGTTCAGAAGAGATGAAAGGGTTAGAAACTAAATAAATTGACAAACCTACTTTCGATGACCATATCGAAATCACATAGTTATCTAATAAAAAAGGTAATTATTTTATGTGCAGTAGGCTATTTATCCTTTATTAATTAGTCACTAGCAAAAATATTTTAAAAAGTGGAAGTCTGAAAGCATCCTAAATCGAGAGGAAGTGAAAATATTTTTGAAAGGGACAGGCGTTTTATTAGATCTCTAAGTCAGACGTTTATGGAACCCCTTCGGGCCTTTTCTGAATGGGGTTTATATTTTAATTAAATTAAGTACATGACATTCATATCCCATGGGTGGATGTCTGCCATTTATTTAGTGATAAACATGGCAGACTTTTAGTAGAGAAGTGACAGGATCCTCAGGAAAGAAGAATGTTTAACTGTTTGTTATATACTGGATTAACGGATTAGATACAACCCACTTCTTTTTGATTGAGGCAAACCTTGCAAATAAGGACAGCCTTTCAGTGAGAAAATTTGTTTTACATTGACACTAAACAGACAGAGCATTTCTGTGCATTGCAGTATGCATTTCTTGAATCACGAGACAACGCTGTTGTTTTTCTGTTGACAATCTTCCAGTCAATTTGGTTTCTCTTGTCACCTAGGTTCTGTAAAAAAAAAGAGTCTGGGTCCGCTGTCATAATTTTCATATTCAACAACAACAATGGCATTGTAAAACGAGACTCAACGATAAACAACGAACCACAAAGAAATTATTTTTGCCTTTGGCAGGACCCCCACAGCCATATTTATGAACCAAAGAGTTTAGGGGAGGAGGGTGGGGTTTGCTTTGCCTACACTACCATGTGCAATCACGCGCTGCAGGGACGCTGGTTTGAAACAGCTGCAGTAGACAACTAGATTTACAGATGCGTGTCTAAGCTGTTGAAAGTACGTTATGAGTGATACATGATGGGGATTTTACCAGTGCTGGCTGCGGAGAAATCATCATGTAGTGTGGATATCAGACTCAGACGTCAAATGTAAAGCAGTTTAACTTCAGGAGGCCGATGAGGGAACAATGAAAGGCAAGGTCCGACAGGGAGAAGCTGTTAGCTGACAACCGCTGCACCGCGGGGGGAGTGAGAGACGTCGCCAGGGGTACCAAGACGCCCCTGATCCCCCGTTTTTTGCACAGCGGGCAGATGTCAGGCCTGCAGGTGACGGCTGCTGCAGTGACAGGCGTCGAGCTGGGCTGAGGCGCAGACATCTGTCTCTGGCTGAGGAGAAACAAAGAACGGAACTGCGGAACAAACAGAGAGCCTTGGGACCAGCAATCCAACCGTGATTGGAGGGCTCTGCCAACACGATGTCGGGCAGTGCCAGTTAACGCTGGGCGTGCTGGTGAACAGGGCAGGAGAACACAGAATTCTGACCTTGACCCTGAAGGAGTGCTTTACTGAAAGCAAAGAGGAATGCCAGTAAGCTATTACATGCTGCCTCTGTTGTCACATAAACTGCATTTAACGAAATGCCACTACAGTCTGTCGATGTTTCAAATATATATTTTAAGGGGTAAGATTTAGATTTTTTGAGGGAAATTATAAAATAAAATAAAAATAACATAAAAACATTAACAGGGTTTTGTAACAGGGCTAAGTACTAGTTATCATTCTATTGTACAGCTCAATGTCATAGTATATAATAATAATCTCACAAGACAGTTCAAACGTCAAATAGGGAAAGGGCTGCATCCAACACACAGTTTAAGTTTATTTGGATCACCTTTTTTTTTTTGATGATCATTCACAGATAGACCTAACAGAGATGTACCCTCGGGGGGTACCTCGTCTGGCACTCCCGGTCACAGTCAGCAAACCACATCCGAATTTTAAACTACAGATCTAAAACAAAGGGCTCAGTCTGCTGTAGGGCACCTTTACCAAGTCAGCCACGCACAGGCCTCTCGGAAATCCCGCTTTCTTTGTGTACGTAGCCCCTATCGACTAAATGACCAAGGATAAGGCCAGTACATTAAACCTTGGAACTCCCCGTCGTACTTGGGTGAGAGAAACCGAGTGCCAGCTGGAACCTCCTGGTTGCATTTACTTTTCTGGCTTGAATTAAACATCCCAAGAGGAAATCTGATTGCGGTTCTAGGGCTTAAATTTGTCACAGCTGCCACCACAGGGTCCAGGCCAAAAATATTCTCCTCCCTCAGCCATTCGGCAGTGGCCCGTGTCCAGCGTGCAGGTGATGGAACGCGTCCGCCTCTCGTGGCATTGCTGAGGCAATCCAAGCCATTACACAAACGTGGCTTTCATGCCAGTGCTCAATTTGTGACGTGATTGCGGTGGGGTTATCCGAATCAAGGCACGGGAGGAAGGACGTAGCCGTAACGATCCCCGCCATGCACAGGATAATGCTTTTCTTCCGTTTAAAAGAGGCGGTGGGAATTAACTTCATCCGATATAAAGCGATTCTGATTTAACATGGTGTGATTCGGGGCTGCACGCACCTTGCATGTTAAACTGCAGAGCTGAGCTATGTCAAGCAGGAGCTCCTGATGGACTCCCACAGCTTGTAAAAATATATAACTATGTCTGCAAGCAGCAGTACCGGGATCCTAGCAAATTTGGCCAGAAGGTGGTTTGTTTTCCCCAGACAACTGAATCAAGTAATGGTTTAGAAATTAATCATAATATTTTAAATACTAATAATTCCTATGCAATAAGTAACATCCCCGTGTCCGGAATTAAACCTACAATACCCAGCTCGTACCATTGCCCCTAACCACTAGGCATACATAGTATGCAATAGGTATATATATGTATATGTATATGTATTTGTTATGTGGCTCTACAATAAAGGAATACAATACAATTAGCACGGTCACAAATACTCATGTGGAGAACCAATGATGAGGGCAAATTGTCACGGCGACGGATTGCTGCCAGGACTGATTGTGCTGGGGGGAAGTTACAGTGCGTCGGACTAAAGTAGCAAATCCACCAGTGCCCTTGAGCACTCTGCAAAAAAATTTTTACAATCTTGTTTGTCGGCTTGACGACATCATATAAAAGTAATTATAAGTAATTGCACACTGACAAAATGAAACCCAGAAAAGCTATTCTTCCCATTCATTCAAGTCTGCTTGGCATTAGAAGGTTTAATTCAGAACTGCCTTTTTAGCAATAGAAAGGTTTGCCCTTCCTGGCAGACATTTTCCTTTTTTCTTCACGTCCACTTCGACACTGAACGCTGCTAGTGGGTATTGCATGTACACAAGTCAGGAAACGTGTTGAGGCAAGTGTGCCTGCGAACACAGAAATGATGTCCGGGGATAGTCGGGCTTGTGTTAGCATGAAAGTAAGACAGAGGTTAGTGCAGAACAGAGATTAGTACAGAGATGTGTGGCAGTGGCAGCCAGTAGGAAAAAAAACTTACCTTCTGCCTAAAGTCATGAACGATGCAACACACAATTATCACCATGAAATAGCAGGCTACTTCCTGTTCTCCAACATGTATATATCTTTTCACGTTGTGGTATTCTGTCCATAGTTAAAGTGACACCTTTTTGTCAAATATCTTATAAGCACGTCATTTTATAGATGCTTATCAGAGAAACCTTCCCAGGGCCCTGAGTGTTCAACTTTTAATTGTGTTCCTGTCAAAATGGCAGATTAAAAAAAAAGACTCTTCAGGTTAAAAAAACAAGCACCGTCCGCCAAGCTCTCAGGTGAGGCGTGAGAGAGGAAGATCTCAGACAATGTGGCGAACATCTCCAGAGACTGGAAGTCAGCAGCTGGAGCACTAGGGGTCAGCTTGAAGTTTAGTCCGTAGACAGAGCAAAGTGGAGAAAACGTCCAGCTGATGTAAGCTCTAACCGGAGTACAAAGGGTTAACTGGTAATGAAGAAAGATAAAAAAACAAAAGTAAACTTTACAGTCACTCAGCTTTAGGAACTTTATGAAATGTCTGTAGCTTTGATTTTTGGCCTGGGTGACACTTGGTGTCAGGGAACTTAAATATTTTTGAATACATTTGCATTTACATTTTAGTCATTTAGCAGACGTATACGTATTTCATATTATTTTAATGATTCCAATATAATTACTATACATTTTATTTGGGTGCTGTTATTAATTCTTAGCTCAGAGTGAGGCAGGGGTAGTGTTTCCAGGCAACCAATACCCAGACGAGGTAAGAATAAACCAGTAGAAAAATTCCTAACTTCAATGAATTTCTCCATGGCAACTAAATATTGCACGGTATGTTTGAGGCACTAGTGAAGAGGTCGGTTATCTGCGTGTTGAGGGGAAGGCAGAGCAAAGAAAAGGCACCAAACTCACTGTATGACAACGAGCTGAAAACTAGTGACTGGCGACTGAGGAGCTTTAGGACACCTGGAATGCTTTGGTATTATATCCATTATTGTTGAAACCATTATTGCTAAATGGAGCTCAGAAGGTACCTGCCCAAAGTGCTATGTCAGAATAAACACTGTTCCAGTGACTCACTCACGTCAGAACGAACACTGTTCCACTGACTCACTCACCTCAGAATGAAAACTGTTCCACTGACTCACTCACGTCAGAA
>JAOYSI010042080.1:16702-27966 GCA_025775065.1 Hiodon alosoides
ACGTCAGAACGAACACTGTTCCACTGACTCACTCACCTCAGAATGAAAACTGTTCCACTGACTCACTCACGTCAGAACGAACACTGTTCCAGTGACTCACTCACGTCAGAACGAACACAGTTCCACTGACTCACTCACGTCAGAACGAACACAGTTCCACTGACTCACTCACGTCAGAACAAACACAGTTCCACTGACTCACTCACGTCAGAACAAACACTGTTCCACTGACTCACTCATCTCAGAACGAACACTGTTCCACTGACTCACTCATCTCAGAACGAACACTGTTCCACTGACTCACTCACTTTAGAATGAACACTGTTCCACTAACTCACTCACGTCAGAAGGAACACTGTTCCACTGACTCACTCACGTCAGAACGAACACTGTTCCACTGACTCACTCACGCCAGAACGTACACTGTTCCACTGACTCACTCATCTCAGAATGAACATTGTTCCACTGACTCACTCACGTCAGAATGAACACTGTTCCACTGACTCACTCACTTTAAAATGAACACTGTTCCACTGACTCACTCACTTTAGAATGAACACTGTTCCACTGACTCACTCACTTTAGAATGAACACTGTTCCACTGACTCACTCACTTTAGAATGAAAACTGTTCCACTGACTCACTCATCTCAGAATGAACACTGTTCCACTGACTCACTCAGAATAAAAACACATATCATCACAGAGCTATATTCATTTGAATAAGATCTCATATGACCTCATTAATTTCTTTTGTCGGGCTAAAACGCAGACTGGAGAAGTCCTTATTAGAGATAATAAGGACTTTTCTCCGTTCAAAAAGCCCACATTTCTTTTTCTCAGACCAGATTCCACAGCCTAATAACCAGGATTAGCCATTGTATTGTGGGTAACCCCACTTTTTACATTGTGTTGTCCACTACTTGTCATTCCCAAATCGAAAGATGAAAAAATCTATCTAGCAAAAACGATGTAAAAAAACGAGAGAAAAAAACATAAGAGCATAATAGATTCAACAGTAAAGGCACTCAAAACAATGACGCTCTCGTAGCGATATAATGACTCTGAGAAGTGTAGAGCTAACAGCTCAGACCCTGAAGAGAGGATATCATTCAGTGTTTGAATACCCCGAAGAGCTCTCACTTGAAACATGAGCTTAAAAAACTGACTGGCTCTCTCCATCCTGAAACTTCTGAAACTTCCTACCTGACCTTCCCTGGATTGTAGTTCAACTAGATATCCATATTTATGCTCACTAGAGAGGAGCCAAAAAAATAAAAATAACAAAAAAAAGACAGAAGTGACCCTTCGTATCACATGGCACACGGCACACGGCAGTATAAGCCAGCGTGTAAAGAATGGGAGAAAATTGATTCACCCTTGGAAGGATTCCAGAACTATGTCAGTCTGGGGAGTTCAGCGTGAGATCTTCAACGATCTATCAAGCCACCAGGACAGGTAGCGCCGCCTTTGAAACGGATATCTATTTAGGGATAATCTCTCATTGACCTATTGCTGTCATTAACCTATTGCAGTCCCTACGTCTTTAAATATGCATACCATTTGCATGTACGTATGCATCTGAAAGTAAATTACCCTGGCTGTCTCAGACTGAAAAATCCCTCTGTTTTTTTTGAATATCAGGCAATCAGAATCTAAAAGAGAATTAGGTATATGTGAGAAATTTACTAAACATAATTTGGGAATCCATATTGGGGAATCCAGAGGCGGGCAGGGTGAAGCCTGCCTAGACTCCTCCAATGCTATTTGTCATCGAGCTGCCTGTTTAGACTGCTTTTGCTCTGTATTGGTCATTGACTGTTCACTAACTTGATCATAGGGAGGGCTTCGTTGAAAATTCACATTTAATTTGGAATTACGACATTACAGTAAAGCAAGTATTTAATTGATTCCGTCGTTGTGGAACTTTAGCAAACTGGTATGAAGATATGTTCTTTCAATAAAAACATTAGGTTTAACCTGTGACTTATTATGCATCATTAAAAGTGCTATTTGTCAAATAAAGTGTTATCTAAAACTGAATAGTCACACGTAATAAAGCGTCCCTGATGTATCCATCCCAGTAACTTGAACTAGAGTGATTTGTCTGAAATGCATAAAGCACTGCAGCAACACTCCTAATAAAATACTGAAACCGAGGAAATTATACCATCAGTCCATCGATGCTGATGACTGACGTTCAGGAATTAATTACATATCATTTGGAAACGAAGCTTGAACCATGTTTCACTGACTTTGTAAGTGAACTGTAATCAAACTCCTGTTTTTTACTATGGCATTTGGATTAATTTTCTGAAGTCAACACTCTGTGTTTCGCTGAAATGCTTTAACTCAGAGACTAGTTAACTATGCACATTATGTGTCATTCCTTAACTTTGCAGCTGTCATTTGTGTGGCACTGGCTCCCAGCGAGATTTATGTACTTTCCAGCCAGCACGAACCCATAATCTGGAGTGCCTTATTATTCTACAACAACGTTGATCAGTAATCCATCGATTTCACTCCTGCGCCCTCTCTTTGGTTGTCTCAGTTTGAATAATCACCTGCGCCATCATGTTTAAAGAGTCTGGTTAGTTATTGGGCAACGTGTACAAGCCTTATGGGTCCTTGAGCTCCCATTCAGCTGCAGAGACACTGCATCATTAGCTTCAGTCGGTGACTGTTTAAAGGGTTTATTTTACCCCAGTTCATGGCCGTGCTCTGCATCCGGACTCCTTGTTTCATTTTTCATTTTCAACGGGTTGGGAAAACGAGTCAGTACCAAGCTTCCATTGCTATTATCACAAATTACCTTCAATTAATTACTGACGGTTTTCACTTCAATCAATTACTGACGGTTTTCAATCAATTACTGACGGTTTTCAGGTGGCTGACAGCGGGACCCTGTTACACAATCGGAGAGTACACATTATATAACAGTGATTTCCAAACAGGGGTGCTACAAATCAGGAGGTGGTCTAATCTAATCTAATCTAATCTAATCTAATCTAATCTAATCTAATCTAATCGAATCTAATCTAATCTAATGTAATCTTGTGTGCCGGTGAAAGTTGCATCTCATCTCATCTCATATTTTAATGAAAAACCTCAAGGAGGCACAATCAGAGTAGGGCTGCCACGGTCTCAATATATCAATTTTGCGTGATATTTCCGACCAATTAATGAAATATTGGTGAGATTTTTCGGACCAACATTATAATGCTTAATTTAATTCTATAATTCTTAGACCCATTTCAAAAACATTTGTCCATGCCTTCTCAAGATTCAGTTTCACTGTCAGTTTTTAGTTTCCTAATAATCCCAGCCACAATTAAAACATTTTTACTGTATTACTTTTATTTTATTTCCTGCATTCAAATAATCCCATACACCTTCAAAAACTTCCATTCTCTTAGGATCAATTCTGTTTAATCAGATTCATCATGCAGACGGAGATGCTGTGATCGGCACTCTCGAGCAAAGCAAACTCGATATCAATTCAATCCAAACAATGGCATTTAAGTGCAGTGATGAAAGTGCCCTCTTCTGCACCACTGCCTTTCAATCAACATGTCCAGTGTGGCTTAATCTCAGCCTATTCACTTCTGCAGGACTGGACATAATTCCATAATTAAAAAAAAGGGTTTCCCTTTAGATATTACTAAGATATCAGTAACACATGCTCTGGAAGAGATCATTTTGCGATGTGGGATAAAGTCAGATCAAACACGGAAATGCGGAGAGAGCCAGATATTTGTTTTCATCGACCTTAATGCTTTCATTTAATGACCAAGTCTCCACTCTGTGTACCGTGATGCGTTTGACATATCGATATATTTCATGTGTTTCTCAAAAGAATGAATATGCAATGGACCTTTGGAGACAATCTCCATTTGTTTTATTGATCCGTGTAGAGCACAGTATCAAGGGTGATGCAACAGAAAGGATCGTCTTTGATGTCTAAAAGCCCAGACACACACACACACACACACACACACACACACAATTATAAAGGAGGTGGCTTTGATACAGAATAATGGAGGCAGCTCAAAGGAACTGCGCACCAATCGTCCATGTGACAGAGCGTTACTCACAGAGGGGAGGAAGCGAATGATCACAGCCTGGAAGTAACTGCTTCAGACCGGCCGGCGTTTTTTTATTATTGCGTGCAGCAAACACATTAAACCAGGGGTAACAAAGCCTCCTGGTCCGGGCACGCGCGCTGTGTCTCGTTTCTTAGGACCGCTGATTCCGTTTGAGTTAAACGCACACATGCACACACGTGTAGCATCTTGAATGAACACCTATGACAGAATCGCAGAGTTCAGGTAAGCAAAACACAGGAGCCACACAATTGGGCAAAAAGAGATGTCTATTATTACACAGTCAACACTCACTTAATTGCACAGACAGACCGTAGACGCGTCTGGCCAGCTAGCAGTGAAATCCAATGGAAGGAAAATAACCGGTTCCACAATCTCCTATGAGGCTGTGCGACCGCTCTTCAGCCCCTTTCACCACAGTATTATCCAATTTCTTTTACGGTTATTTCATCTAAGGGAATGTGAGAAGTTTCTTGGGAGTTTACTTGTAGAGGGCACTTAAGAATTCTCCCTGCCTGGCTGACTGGCTCATAATTCACAATGTCGTGTCAGCCTGTCTGTAACAGTAAAGTGAGTTCATTTCACTATTTCTAGATTTGGGGTCAACGTCCTTTAGTTAATGCTCGTTACTCAGATATACTGTATGCCCCAAAATCCTTTCATCATTCTGATGTAGTGATAATCATGCCCATTATTCTCTTTTAGGAAGATTCAGTGATGTGAGAGATTGTTAGGTCAATCCTTCAGAACAACATTTTACACTTCCTCTAATAATTGTTAGGATTGTTGTTGTTGTTCATAAATAGAAAAAAAAAGAAGAAATATATATGTATGTGTGTTTCATTTTGTGGGGATACAGTTCAAAGGCTGTCAGATGAAATACAGACACATCTAATCGATGGAACACTTTCATCCTGCACGCTTCAAAGTTCTGTTCGGGTTTCCACATCGGGTCCGAAAAAAATCTATCTTAGAAAACACAATTGTAATATATTATTATTGCAAATTTTTGCATGGTATGGGTTATTTAATTGTTTTTTTTAATATTAATATTCCATATAATTGCTGAATGCAACTTTTTAAAATATGGGATGGAGACTCTATCCCAAAAGAATCGATTCTCAATGCTGTAACTTTGAAAAAAACTAACTTTTTAAAATTGCAGTGCAGTTGAATTCAGCACCAGTTGGTTCCAGCTGATGGAAATTGAATATTTCAGATATGAACACAGAGCATGACTATCTGAAACTTTTCTTTCTCTTAAGAAAGAACAACTTTTATGTGTTTTTTCTGTGCCGCTCTGCGAGAACTCCTACTCCAGGCCGTGAACCAGGAAATGGACCGATTGGTATGACTCCCAGGGGCACATTTTTGGATTCAAAGTCTTGCTTTGTATTTACAGGGGCTAAACAATGTCACATCAGCTTATACACATGAGCATGACACGGGGCCACTTTAACAATCAAGGTCAAACTGGTGGTAAGGTAAAAGTACCACAAGTTAAATTTCACAATTTTGCTTCACCCCGTGCGACCCAAATAAACAAGGATCATGTTTAATATACGTTTTGAATAGGATGTTCTTCCTTCCGCTCTCATTGATTCTACAAATAAAAAGAACACTATTAAACACAGTTGTGTTAGGTATCATTAGCGGGTCGCCAAAGTTTTCACTTGGTCCCGGCCATATGTGTGTAAAAACCATGTAAAATACAGGAAAATCATGTTTTTCACTTCATGGTATTAAAAAAAACAAATTGTTGTCCATAAAGCTGCTGCCAGCATACCAAAGTAAGGCCAAGTTAATTGCTTTTAGCTGTTCACTTAAGTGTGTTTTCACAAGTACAAACCAGTAAAGGCAGAGGATACCAAAGCAGTACTGCAATATTAGCATTCTATGTAATATTAGCATATTAGCATTAACAAAAGGACTACTTCTTCAAGTGAAAAGGTTTTGTTGCATTCTGACTCATTCAACGTATAATTCAATTTTTAATTTTTAATCATTCAATATAACCATTTTATATAAGCATTACGACAAAAAGGGGCCGTTATAAATTGTGGCTGAATCCACAGCCAGGGGGCGCTTTAAGGCGTTAGACACAGCCAGGTCATTATTTACTGTAAATGGTGTTATAAATATGTCCAGCGTTTTGGAAGTATAAAAAGTGACATGAGCGCGGCCATTGACTGATTCCCGGTGACAGGCGGATTCTTTCATTAAGCCATTATGGGGGGAGAACTGAGGCAGAGGGAGGTGGAAAACCACCATGGAGGGAATGACAGATGTCCACAGGGTCCGGGGCCCGATTTCTTTCAGGCGCCACCTGAAACTGATTGCTTTTTCTTTATTTTCTCCTGGGCGGCTGCTGAGCTTGCTCATATTTTCACGTCGGCAAAGGCAGAGGAACTTTATTTACCGTAGGTCGCAATGCGCCTCCGTGGTCCCTCGCAGCCTCCCCCCGCCCCGTCCCGTCCCCCCGTCCAAGCCAGATGCCGTTTATATTCCTCCTCGGTCTCACGACTGCAATCCTGGCCTTCTCTCTTCACTCGGAAACCGATTCCGTCTTCGCAGAGAGAAACGGACTGCCGACATCAGGTACATCAGGTCCGGCCTCTTTAAGCAACTGTTACGCAAGAACAAAAACACCCCTGGGAAGAGCACACGGGGAAAGGGCTTAAAAATGGAGTCTGCGGTATTTGTTTTTAAACAGCTTAAACCGATTCAGGGATTAGGTATGCTCTGCCGTTCCTCGAGATCATGACTCATTAAAAATAGGAAATAACGTGTCATATTCTGCAGCAAAATGGCGCTAGGACAGAAACAGCACGTTGTCCTAGGCTGTGCCAAAGTGACATCACCCGACGGAGACAGCAGTCACACTGCCTGAACGAGACTGCTAAAAACTAGTTCCTCCTGCATAATGAAGTTTGCCCCTTGTGGTAGAGCATATTGAAATGGGGGAAATGGATCATCATTAAGAGCTCCCAGTCAATAGTAATTTAGCCAGCAAATCTTTGCCTTGGTGCCTGTCAAAAAATTTAATGAAAACGTAATGCTGCAAGGCTGATTCAGATTGTACATTTTTTGTAAGTTGAACCAATTGAGTGCGTCTACATAAAGCAAATGGGACAATAGTAGCTATACACAGAGAAAAGTGGCTTTTATTACATGTGAGATAACGTCCTGGCACTCGAACCTGCTTTGCACATTTCTCTGCTACCTCTGCAGGATCTGCTTCAGACACTGTTCTGGTGGCTGGCTGTGGACACAGCTGGACTGGGACGACTTCCAGTGCTGCAGAATGATGCTGTGACACAGTGGCAGAAAGAATAAAGTTCAGATGCCAAGGAAGATCTTAGCCACTGTCAGGCGAAAACCGTTCTGTAATCCTTTTCAAAGGAGAAGACGGGTCTCCAACCACCACACCGCTTCATCTCAACGCTTCTAGCGAAGAGCTCTTGTGGAACCTTTGAGTTTTAGAAGTACAACTGAAGGATTTAATAAACATTTTATCTTCACTGCTTTTAATGAATATGATTACAGGGGTGGACAACTTTGTTGGGAGTTTTTTTTGTGAAATCTATGCACCCTGATTTAAAAATAAAAATATGAAAAATACAGAAAATGAAAATGTGTATGTGCTATGTTCTGCTCACGTTTAAAGTAAAACTATTTTTAAATTATTCAAAAAAGAAAAATAGAATTAGGCTCTTTTCTTTGCAGGTTTAGGAAGGCCAACTCTGTGTTTTGATCATTCCCTACACGACGGTGTGTTTGCAAAGATCTGTGTCAATGTGATAATGTGGAGTTGAAATGATACATCAAACTCGCTAAATTAATCAATTCATCCAGATAGATTGTATCAGCCAATCCCAGTGGTCGTAGCCGGAATATTTTAAATTTTACAGCTGTAAACTGATGTAAAAAGCCCTGTGCGTGTACATGTGTGTGTGCGTGTGTGAGCGAGATCCAGGAGAATAGCTTACATTTTCTTCAAGTTTTGTTTAGTTTATTTTCTCTCTCATTTGACACAAATTTGTCACCATCCTGGCACAAATGTGTAAAAACTGGAAAAATTTAACTTGCATTTAGTCCTTCTTGTTATTGCCATTTCTACATATGCTCAGTTTGTTAAAGTACATTTTAGAACGAGTTCAAAGGGAAACAAATTTTTATATATATATATATATATATATATATATAGGCTTAAATATATATCAATTAAAGATATTTTACAATTATACTAAAATCATTCTGATTATTAATCTTTTTTCCACATTTTGTATTGCCATACCACTCACAAATGAATTGAAATAATGGACAGTAAAACATTAATAGTCAAGTCTTTTTTATAATGATGAGCAGCATGATCTGTTCTGAATAACGTCTTCAGTTAAATATTTTTACCCTCATATTTTCAATGTAGTACTCGCGGAGAGAGACAACAGCTCAGATCCTCGAGTCAACACACCTGTTCTTTGTTTTGTCTCTCAAGAACCGGGTTTCCATGGGAATAAGGTCACTTACAGAGTTGGAAAAGCTCACCATTTTCAGCTTACATCTTAGTTACGGATTTTACGCGGCCTTCAGAAAGACACACTGCATGACTACTCTGAAGGCCTAGCTGAATCACGTTGGGACTGGCGTTCATTTAAATTCTCTCTTTAAAAATAAAAATGCAAAAAACGACTTCAAGCCAACAGCGCCGTGTTGTACATGCGATTGAAGTTTCGATGTACGTTAAAATGATGAAGTACTTGTCAATGATTATTCCATCAACCCACCAGGCCACATTCCACCCACCAAAAGTCAAACAGAGGGTACAGTCGTATTTGTATTTTTATTTCCTTCCAACAAAAAAAAAATAAAAAAGTCGGCAGAGTACATTTTAAACCCCCGGTGTTTTATCTCTTTCTTCTCAGAGCCCTTTTCCACAGGATGCCCCAGGCCGTACTGACAGGCTGGGGGTCCAACTGCCGGTAACTGTGTGATGCACTTCAGTGTAATCACGAAGACCCAGAGGTCTGACAGCTGGAAAAGGTACGCAATGGGGATATAAAACCAAGGTAATGCCCTGACAGGGCACAGCAAGCGATGAAGCTTTTCACAGTTTTTCACAGTTTCAAAGCTCTCCATCACAACCCTTTAAAATTATGGAAAAACAAAAGGAAAACTGTATATAAAATAATAAATGTGAATTCAAAATGGAGAATAAAAATTGCATCAGTATTCCACCCAGAATCATGGGAAATGTTGTGGAAAAATACCAATCAGGAAATGGGAACAAAAAGACATCCGTTTTTGAATATCACACTGAGAATAGTCAACTCAATTATCAGCAAGTAGGGGGCGTGTGCCACCATCAGACACCGTTTACACCAGGCTGCCTCTACAAACCGGGCAGACAGGCAAGGAGGAAACTGCTAACTCAATGACAGCTTTGAAAGAGCTTCAGTTCAATGGCTGAGATGTGCAATCAACCAACCATCTCCCGAACACTAAACACCTTTGCAAGAAGGAAGCCATTAATAAACAAAGGTCTCAAAGCCTGCATGGCGTTTTCGACAAATATACTTAAACTCAAATCGTTGTGTGCTCAGATAAGCAAATAGGAACTTTTTTTGGCAAAATTAAAAGTATTACATTCGGCACTAACCCAAGACAGCACATCTAAACAATGAGCGTCAAGCGTGTTGGTGGCAACAGTATGCAATCATAATGCCTGTTAACAGTGTTGACTCAAAGGCTTGTTCACTTTTCTGTAGGACAATGACCCAAAGCACGAGGACTCAGCTACAGTCGAATGGTTTCAGAACAATGTGAACAAAGGCGAATGAGTGCGAGTGACCCAGTGAAATTCACAATTTCAATGAGAATCTATGGCGAGATTTGACAATTGCAGTCCATAAGTGACAAGAGAAGATTTGTAAAGAAAAACTTATAAAAAATACTATAGACCACAATATCATATTGAAAAGACTTGAACTCACATGGGCATAAAATGGAGTGCTCTTCCTTGGTTGAGGTCTTATCTAACACATAGATTTCCATTTGTAAAAACAAATGATGGGTCATCTTATTTGTTGCCGGTTAGATATGGTTCAGAGTTGGGCCCCCTTCTTTTCTCCCTGTATATGCTACCTCTTGGCAATGTTATTCATTAGCACAAAATCTATTTGCACTGTTATGCAGATGAAACACAGTTCAATCTGTCAATGAGTCCAGAAGAGGATTCTCAGTTGGCTAGATTGGAACTGTGCCTCAAAGATATAAAATATTGGATGTATTTTAATTTCTTATTGTTGAATTACAAACACAACTGATAATATTGGGCCCCAAAACTTATGTAGGTTTTATAGAACATGCGCAGGAATTGGAAATCAGTATATTTGTAAAAGACCTTGGGGTTACAATTGATCCAGATATCACCTTTGAATGAAAAGTATTTCTAAAGTAGCATTCTACCACCAGATTAAACATTTTCTAGGTGATAAGGATGCAAAGACGATCATCCATGCTTTTTTATCTAGATCAAACAACTGTAATTCTGTATAATCAGGTGGCTCAAGTGCAGACACAAAATAACTAAATTTTTCTAAATATTTGATCAAATCATGCCAGTTCTAGTTTCATTGCATTGGCTGCCAATAATAAGTGGGCTGACTTTAAGTTGCTTCTGCTGACATTCAAGGCTGTGAATGGTTGACCTCGGGGTCTGACAGATGAATGGCATTGTGGCTATGGCGGCTGGAAAATTTTGAGGTTGTTAGAACAATACATGGTGTTGTGCTACCACTAGGGGGACTACCCTTGAAGGATCTGAGCGTTCATTCGAGACAGCCTAGCTACAGGACGACCTCAACCTCTACCACGGCAACCACCAAACACTACAGCCCAGGTGCCCACACCCCCAACTCAATGGAGGGCATGATATCTCAGGATTTTCCCTTGCTCTCCCAGAACATTCACACGGACATTCCCCTTAAAATGAAAATAAAATAAGTGCTCAACGGTATTTTCGTGGGCGGATTATAAGAGCAGGTAATTACAACGTAAGGAGCATGAAAAAAACAAAAAAAGTTTCTGCGGTAGAAATGGGGGGGGGGGGGGGGGGGGGGGGGGGGGGGGGGGGGGGGGGGGCGGGGGGGGGGGGGGCGGG
>JAOYSI010042091.1:11414-27962 GCA_025775065.1 Hiodon alosoides
TTTCACACTAGGCCCTAGCCAGAACTTTACCGTAGTCTTCACTAGGTTGATCTTTCACACTAGGCCCTAGCCAGAACATTACCAGGTTGATCTTTCACACTAGGCCCTAGCCAGAACTTTACCGTAGTCTTCACTACGTTGACTGCCACAAATGAAAGCACAAACTGTGTTACCGGCAATACCTTGAGAAACCTTTTAAATATAAAGAAAAGTCTGCAAATAGTTGCCGGCTTGGTAAAGTGTAACACGGTAAAATGTAAAAAGTGTCGTTAGAGTACTGGCTTTAAGATTGTAAGCCTTGAACAGTTTAGAAAATAAATCCGCTTTCACGACACCTACAGTCAGAATAGAACCACCAGTGCACTTACCGGGGTATATTTGATTTATATAATTTGGGGCTTTTCTTCTGCTCAACTCATGCAGTGTTTATTCTTCCCCCCACCAGACTCAAATTGATAAATGTGTAGAGATTATACGTACTCACTTCAACCAGATCGTTTCCAAGTAAGTGATATTTAATCGTATTATCTAAAATATTCCATCACTCTAGCAGAGTGGAATTTTCTCAGATGAACAATGTATGTTGTTACTATTAAAGGTAGCTTTAGGTTATATTATTCTTCTGAAATGCTCACATTAAATTAAAATGATGCGCTTACACAATGCAGAATAGACCATGTTAATTTGTGTGTTTCCTCCGACAGGGTACAGGACAAGCTCCCGGGATCAGTAAAGCGCAACAAAGTTGAATGACGGCCCCATTATCCAACGGCGTGTTCCCTTCCTCCACATCTCCACCCCTCACCCCCCATCATCTGCACTGAACCAGCTACTAAGAAAACTCCAAGCTAGCCAATATTTAATATAACTGCAATGTATGAGCATTAGAGACAAATGGCGTGCGCTCACACACACACACACACACACACACACACACACACACACACACACGTACGTACACGAGCTCCAAGCGTTGACTCTCGGGCAGTAAAAGTGCAGAAACTTGAAGCCTGTCGCTGGCGCATGAAAGGAAGTGGGAGTCATTGAACTAGACTGAACATATGACCTGGTTTTCTACAGAAAGGGGTTAGTAAACTGCTTTGGCAACTAAGGAGACTGTTAGTCCTTCAAAAGCAAATGTATGTCCTTTTGTGGAGACGGGTTTAGTATTTAACCTAGCTCTCTCACTGTCCTGGGGAAAGCTTGCTTGTGAAACACAGTACAAGCGAATGGTGTCGATGTATACATTCTTGGGGATTGTCGTTTTTTTTGTGTTGGTTCACCTTAAAGGCAGTTATGTTCGTTTTATCTGCAGTGCACTGAAAATTTAGCAAAACGCTAGCAAATAAATTTAAAAAGGAACCAGCTGTCTGAACCAGCTGCCGCATAATTTGGTCTAGTTCACCCCGTTAGTTTTGATGCATTTTTATGACTATGTACATAGGACTATAACATGCTTTCCGCTGTAAAGAATAATATGATATTGCTTTTTTTAAAACTCTCTTAGCCGTTTCATTTAGTGAGAACTGTTTGAGTCCCCCCCCCTATCGCCTCTTGAAAACCTGCAACAGTAGTTCTAGCGCTAGTTGTAATTGTAGTGGTGACTGCTTTTGCTCTACAACCTTGATCAGTTACAAGACGGCTCTGTATCCTGGCGCATGACCTTAATCTGAAATTTCATAAGGCGACGGACCACTTCAAGATTTGTCCTGTGAATACGTCTTATTTTCTTTCTTCTGTTCTAGAAGGAAACGGCTGAAAAGGAGTTTTGTCTGACTTTTCTAATGCTTCTGAGGTTTCTCCATGATGTATGCGTTTCACCACGCTACATCACTATGAAATGTCACTGAAAATGACGTCTGTGAATATGTTAGTAATAAGCTGCGTATTTCTTCTAGAACAAATCGACTAAATTTGATGTCTATAACTGCTGAAAGTTTCCCTGCGATATTTGAAGAATATTTCTCCAAATGCCTGTGAACCTTAATTTCAGGGAACAGTTTGTCGATGACGTGGTGTGTTCCTGCCGTCCTCTAAGAAGTTCAGAGAAGAACATGGATATTCGCACCAACTAATATTCCGCAAATTATTATTATTTTTTTGGATCAAGGATATTTTAAATGTGTGAAGCACATTTCTGTCTTGCATACAGGCACATGAACACAAACACTTAATATTTGTCTGCCATCTTCAGACTAACAAGCATACATGAAGTAAGAAATCGTGTCTTGCCAGAAATTCACAGGGCTCGTGCTTTTGAAGGTTAAGGTGTATTCTATTGACCGGAGTCAACATTTTGGGATATTTTCATGAGGGTAATGAATTATGATGCTTTTAAAAATGATTATTTTACTATTTATCGCTTCAGTTAAGAGTTGCTTCTCTATTCTCCTGGAAGTTTTCACAGTGGCATGATGCTTTAATCTTTTATCTCACCATTTTCTGTTTTTCTGTTTTTGGGCTATTAGACTTGTTCTTTATATCTGCGTTTTAAGTTAATTGCTTAGTTTGTATATGGGAGCGTTGGAAAATAAAAGTTGACATAAAACCAGCGAAACGGTAATGATGATTCCCTGTAATGTCTAAGCCGTATTAATAAAAAGTTACAAAGGCTACGGTTTGTTTGGTGTTTGGCTGTAAAAGGCTGTGATGGCCAAGTTAAAGTCAAGTTAAATTTGATGAAGTTGGAGTTGCGTAATAAAATGTCCAATGCTAATATAAATCTAAAAAGTTAATACCATCTCGCCTAGCCTCTATTGGATAAATACATGTTAAACCAACCTAAATGTGACTTTTGATTGGAGTACAGAGGTGCTAAAATTTGGGTCAAGCCGAACAAATACTTGAATTGGACTTATCATTTTTGATTTATATGGTATCTAAACAGTTTGAAACAGATTCAAGTGGCAGAGAGGGGAATGAACGTTCTAGATTCAGAGTAGATGTAAAAAAACAGAAACCAGCGCCTCTTCAAATCCTTTTATTCTCCTACTTTACAGCTTCTTGTGTCAATTGGATAATTGCGTTTAAGCCGTTTTTATAATCGTGGACCGTAAGATTGGATACCATTCAGTATGGCGCGTAAAGGAACCGTTCTCACAGATCCCTTAATTGTTTCGGGTACGAGCGGCGCAAGGCAATCAAATCCCAGCTGGTGTTACGATTTTGAATTGTCCCTCTGGTTATGATCCGTGACCAAGCTGTGAACTTTACTTCAGTGCTTTCTTCGAATATTAGCGGCCCTCCCTAAGCGCAATCGTGCGAAAGAATTGCAGCAGTTCTGAACAGAGAGGAAAAAGTGAACTAGTGCTGACGCCTCCTAAGGCCTGCTCTTCAGAGTAATGCCAAAGGGATGTCCCAGAAAGACCATGATACGCCATCAAGTCGTAGGAGGTGAAAGGATCTTAATGGAAAGCTGCAGAAAACAATATCTTTCCTGAGATTCAACCACGACACAAAGCGCTGCCAAAATCAGGAATAAATATTTAATTCCATGCAAAATGACATTTTGTGACATCACGTTGATCCACAGGGGAGAAAAACTCCCTTACTGCTGGCTTATATGTACAGACCTCCACCTTGCATCTGTAAGGATGCATTACAGCATATATAAAATAACATTCAATCAAATGTTGCTTATAATAACAATAATAATAATAATAATAATAATAATAAACAAAAACATTGATCTGGGATTGGTTAAATCATGTACTGCTCAATTGATTATTCCTTACCGGGAACTAATGATCTACTCATCACATACAATGTCTGTAATGATTTAATTGGTAGAAAGCCGGTTTTGTTTTTCCCTAACTGCAGATTAGCCCAGATAGTCTCCAAGGGGGGGGGGGGGGGACATTCCCCACATAGGAAGTATGGATAAAATATATTAATCCAAAAAAATAAAAATAAATCCAGAAAATGTTGGGAATGAATGACTGATTGTCTTCTATTGATTGGGTCTCGATACTTCTCCCAGACCTTGTTCGACCTATAACTCCATTTGTAATACTCTGGTTTTTTTGGGACGTTGAAAGGCATCCAACAAAGGCAGGGCTCCGCTTTCCCGTTCCCATCTCCAGGAAACCGCGGGGATGGGACGTGGGCCCTAAGTGACGGAGAGGGCGGACCGACTCCCGTACCCGTGGTCCATGGCGGAGAAGCAGTCCTCAGAATGGACGAAGTGCAGGGCGGTCTGGTTATAGCCGAGCAGGGCCTGTTGTCGCTCCTCCGGGCCAAAGTCCATGGAGTGCGGGTGCACCTGCTGAATGTGCCTCTTAATTGTGCTGACCTTGAGGGTGGCTAACGCTGCCCCGCACACCATGCAGATCAGCCCGTGCCGCCGGCAGTCGTAGTCCATTAGATACTCCATACGCCAGCGCACTTGGTAGTTGCGGCGTTGGTCCTTGCCTGGGTAGTGGCCGTGCCGACTGGCCCCCCCCGTGCCCTTCCCGTCTCCGCCGCCGGCGCCAGGCCCCTCCTCCTCCCGGCTGCAACACTGCCCAGACGTCGGGCCCGGAGACGCAGGATCCCCCCTCTTCCCTGTCAGCGCCGCGGAGCGGTGGGCAGGGCCGTCCACGGCCACCTCTGCCGGGGACAGAGAAGGAGGAAGAATGAGAGGGCCGTCACAAAGCACTTCCGGCCGCGCTCAGAGTCGTCAGTGTTGGGCTGTCTTTCTCCCCTCTTTCTGGGTGAAGGTCTTTAGGGGGGTCTGCTGCGTTTTTACCTTCCGGTGTTGGCGAGAGGTGGGTTCCCTCCGGAGGCGCCGCCGCCGCCGCCGCCGCCGCCTCCTCCCTGCCCCAGGCGTCAGCCAACGCCTCGCGCTCCCGCCGGCTCAGGCGGGCCGTCTCAGGGTGACAGTCCTGGATGTGACGGCGAAAGCAGCTGACCTTGCTGGTGGGCAGGGCCTGGGAGCAAACCATACAGGAGGCCCCGCGGCCCTGAGGACCGTAGGCCACCAGGTAGTCGAGGCGCCAGACCCGCGGCGAGCCTCCGCGCGGGCTTCTGTCCCGGGGTCGAAGGGCCGAGGAAGCGCCTCGTCCCCCTTCCAACGCCCCGCCGTCCGACCACGCGCTCTTCGTCTGCTGGAGGATAGGCTTGTTGCCGTCGTCCTCTCTGTCAGTCTCATGTTTGACAGCGACTTCAATTCTTAAAGGGTCGGATTCTGATACCGTGCATGAAGACGAGAGAGAGAGAGGGAGAGAGAGAGGGCAGGTAAGGTTCACTTTACTAGGAATACAGCCCTACAAGAACTATGTCTCACAAAATGATCTGGCCCAAGAAGACCCTCCACTCCACCTGGCTCCAAGTGAATTCCATTTTTGTATTAAGAAGCTATTATTCCCAGCAACTTGAATGAATTGCATAGATTTTATTTTTTTAACCATTTATGCAGCTGAATATTTACCAACGCAATTTAGGTCAAGAACTTTCCTCGGGCATACAAAGGCTCGATTTAAACCAGCAGCCACTATGCCCCCCCCACACTGTCCCATCACAGGTCCCTCCTCTCCGCTCACCTTGCTTCAGCGCCCAGGTCTGCAGGATGCAGTGCTTCTCTTCAGCGCTGTACACCAGAGAGTTGGGATGGATGTCCAGCACATGGCTTTTGATGTGGTCCAGGTGCAGCGAGGGCAGCTGACTGCCACACACCATGCATACCAGCCGGCCCGCCTCCGCCTCATACTCCATTAGGAACTCCTGTCGGAACCAGGCATGGAGCGAGTCGTTCAGGTAGCGCTCCAGGGTGTCGACTGGGGGTCCGGGGGGCTCTTGGTCCGCCAGAGAGGCCACGGAGGTGGCCACGCCGCTGCTGCCCGACGACGGCTGCCGTCTCGATGTTGCGGAACCCGGCTTCCCTGGACGACAGATATGGCGTTCCCGTTCAAATCGCCCCGTCCCGAAAGGGAACAAGCAACACAAAACTAAAAACGCTACAGGTGTCAAATTACATTGCTTTTCATTACTTCCTGACATTAAAGACTTAAGGAAAAACGATAACTCTGTCTCGTCTGAGTGGTTACACGTGTCTTCTGTGTAGCAGGCCAGGACATGAGGGTTTGATTCCCAGTCAGTGTGGTAGACGAGTGTTCAGTGTCCACACATACAAGTCACACAAATATATTGCATTACGTGCAATGTTTGTTACTTGGTATCCCACCAAAAAAAAAACTCAAGTCCAACATGAAATCCAATCCTATGCATTAAATTAAATCAATTGCAAATTAACTAAACAATTCCAGTGACCCGCAAAAAACCAACAGACCTCAAATTTTCCTGTGTGGACCATGAAAGTAATGGAGGATTAGACAACACCCATCTGACACGGCATCCTATTCAAATGGTGCCCCAGTGCCGCCCGAGTAACGTCCGCTCTGGGGTACGCAAAAAAATCCCTAATCGCTACTGGCGGGTAATGCAGAAACCTACCAGTGGAGCGGCGCGCACAATCCAGCACCTCCTCCTTGGCCTGGGACGCCCCGCCCGCTGTGCAGTGGGGCCTCTGGCCGTCCTCCAGGCTGAGGTGACTCTCCCAGCCCGAGCGGATCACCTCCTTGTCTGCCGCGCTCCACAGCAGCGAGTCGGGGTGCTTCTGCCGAATGTGCCTCTTAATTGTGCTAAGCTTGAGCGTGGCCAGCGAGCTGCCACACACCATGCAGATCATGCCGTGACGCCGGGGGTCGAAGTCCATCAGATACTCGCTGCGCCAGTACTCGTGGTAGTAGCGGCGGTGGTCGCGGCCGGGGATGCGGCTCAGACCCGGCCGCGAGACCCGCTCCGACCGGGGCTGGCCCGGCTTGCGCTGCGAAGGGCCAGGGACCGGAGACAGCAGGAGAGGGGAATCCGGGCCTTCCGTCACGCTCCAGTAACTGGTGCCCGGGGAGTAGGGGGGAGTCACCGGGTCTTCCTTGGCATCAGCGTTGCTATGTCCGTTCATCACAACCTCTTCCCCTGCCACCCAACACAGTCATCCAACAAAACACAGAACTCATTTTTGTACTCAGTCTATCATTTTCATATAAGCAGGCCGACATAAAATTCCTACAAATGGCTCAGAAGAAGATTTCCAATATTTTTGTAGCACGCCGACTCCTAAAAGTCGCTGCACGACACTCGATACATATTTGACAATCGCTTATAAAATGTACTTCCGTTTTTCACATATAGATTGCTTGGCTGAATGCTCTTGTGTGCAATTTCGGCGTGTCTCGAACTTATCTTTATGCTTATTCATTTAATATTTCGTCTCATATTTTTTTATCGTTATTATCTTGTTAAAATACCAAATGAAGACATTTGCTACGCTGGGCATTCCTAATGTCTGAGTATATCCTACAGCGCAGTGTTTATCACCGGGTTCGGACAATCATAGACAATAACAAACTGTGCGATCGTTTGTGTTTTGACGATTATATTTTAAAACCGTGAATCTCTCGTTTTATTTCCGTACCCGCGGTCCCCAGCACACAACAAAAAGTGGAGGCGGCTACTTTAGGTAGAGTACTACTGGTATCCGCTGGGAGGCGACGGTGCACCGTAGCTGGCAGGCACAACTCTATTTTGCCTTTGTTTATAGAGGAGCCGGGGAGACAAGGGGCCATGCCGCTAAATGGTATTGTCCGTCACACGGATTAACAGTGCGAAAGGGTAACCAGAGTGACAGAGGTAAAACGCGAACATCAGTATATAAAAATGAACCTTTACCTTCAGAATGGAGTCCCAGGTCACTCCGCCTTTGCGTCGCTTCCTCCTCAGCGCGTATTATTAATGAGACAGAATCTGTCTGCTCTGCGCACGGGTGGACCTCGGACTCGGATTCCTTCGACTCCTTTTCTTCCATGACTATATAGTGCAGTAGTTTACTCAGCGTTCCTACTTACTTTATATTTAGCAGTGCCAAGGAGGGAAGCTTTTGGAGACCCTTTAGATGGATATCTGAAACACGCACGCACCCATAACTGAGTGCCGTGTTGTTTCAACACTGCACCCGCACCCCCTCCCCCTGCATGACCAGCGCAGGAGCCAAGTTAACTTTTTTTTATGTATCGATACGATATTGGTTCGGTCTGAGAGCCGTATTCGAAGTAGCGGAAGTGAGCCTATGTTGTTTACGGTTAGCCAGAGTGGCCTCCTGTATGGATTTAATGCTCGGCTTGTCCTCAGGGTGGGGAGCCGTGCTCGGGGCCCCTGGGGCTCCTTAAGGGGCTCCTGGGTAAATTTAAAGAGACAGTAGCGCCTTTCACCACACGTTCGTACGGACGTGCCAGCTGTGAGCGATCACGAAATTGGATTAGGAAACACATTTATATTGTCCAACGTGTTGACCGTGTTGAGTTTTTACCACAAACATATATAATGCATTTTTTAAATATAAAATGACAGAATCGTAGTTTTTTTTTTTTACTATGTGCACGAGAGGGGGGGGGGGCTGTAATTGACTTGAGAGATCTTCGTCACCATGTGCAGTTGAGTTGTGACTGGAATTCTTGAACTTTTTAACCCCAAGACAGACAAAAAATAGACTCAGTGTGAAGATGTAACTGGCGTCAATAAGTGTTAAATGATGTTAATTGTTTAGAGGCGAAATTGCATTCCATGAGAATGTGGACCAGGTCGAGGCTTCGGGTGATGTGGCGCCGTTTATATTTTGTGGAAATACAAATATAGCGGTTGGCTCTTCACCGAGTTCATATATAGTCCGTGCAGATGTTCGCATTGTTTTAAAACATTTTTTTGCATTTATCCGGTTCGACAATTTGTTTAGGCGTTTACGTGTTAACACGTAATAGAAATAGAATAGAAAAAATGTCTTCGGGTGCTGCAGACGTTGCAAACTCTGGGATGCATGCAACATTATATAATCGTTTTATATATTTTTTTTAATTTTACACTTACATGTTTATTAATGGTAATGGGCCTGCTGCATATTCTTCAAAATGCTGACCAGCTTCAAGTGAGCCTGCAGTCAAAAAAAGAGAGAATAAACCTCAAAATGTACAAATCAGTTCAGCAACTCTAATCGAATCAAGGAATGTAAAGACCAATTTAACATACATTTACTGAAAACTAGCAGCATTTCGAAGCACTGCTGCTTTAAGAAGACCATATATGTCCACGCGTTACGCAGTTCATACACCAGCAGCTAGGTCTCACATCCTGGTACTTTCCCTCGTTGTCAAGGCAGCGGCAGAAAGAAAGAAAGGCAGGCTCACGGAAAGTAGCTGCAGTGTCCTGACAGTACATATGTCCAAACGCTTACAAACTGTCCCGGAAAGTTAGATGTAACTACCCAGGTAATACATATGCATGTTTTTCACACGTTTGAACTGGTCTTTTTCTCTCGCCGATTGGTCTTCGTTGTACCTATCGATTAATTAAAGCAAGCAACACAGGCAGACAGCCGTCAGTCCGTGTGGACAGAGCAGGAAGCGGAGCTTGTCCATTGTAGCTAGCCTGACGGAGACAATGAGAACAGATGCACGAATTCGTTCGTTAATCTGCACCTTTCTGGGTTCTTTCTCTTCGTACTGTGCTGCTGCATCTGTGAACTGATATGTACAACGTGTGTAAATGTTGATTATTTAAAAAAAAAGAATTGTAAAATGGCTAACGACAGAATTTATTCGTGATAGACGGAGGGACAGAGCTTTAAAGAGACAGCACCTAATTTTTGCTTCCTTATTTTTCTGTGTTGCCTTTGAAGGCGAATTGCTCATTTATGTAACACGCGTCTGTCTTTAAAGACCATAATTAAGATGTGTGTGAAAGAATAAGTTCGGTAAAAAGGTTTGGGAATTCCAATTCGGGGTTCTGGCTTTCCTTTATTAGCCAAAGATGTTGATAAAGATTTCGTTTAACTGCTTTTAAATTTTTTTATTACTGTTCAACTAATTATGACATTTGAATAATATTTATGAAAATTTCTACCATTGAGCGTTTACTTGAATTTTTTTTTTTTTCCTTCTCTGGAAGTGTGATTATAAAAGGAAACTAAGTGCAGTTTCACTTCATATATTACCAATTGAGCTTTCAATCAATTTAATTCACTTTCAAGCTTAATGCAACCCTAAAGGTATCAACCTCATAAGTAGGGGATTGTAGGCCCTGTGCCTACTGCTGATATATTATTCTGTGTGTGAACATTTGATGTATGAGAGAAACAATTTGAAGTTCCTCAAGGAACTTTCCCGGCACTCTGTGTATTTCGAATTCCTTCGGTTGTCTCTGGAGTTAAGATTTAACCTATTTAGTCAGTGTCGTGCACCCGAAAGCCCTCATCCATTTAGAAATCTTGTTCAGGTCACAGGATTGTTGAAAAGGTTGCTTCGTTCTGTGCATTGGATCACCGTGCCGTTAGTTTGTTTTTTTTTGTTGGTTCCGTAAACGCAGTGGTATTTTTTTGCAGTGCAATCTTTCTGTTATTTTACATGTGGAACAGATGTGGAACATCATGTCTGATGTTGCGCGTTAATTTTATATCATGGTTAAGGAGTATCCAATGTCCAGGTAGTGGTGTGTTCAAGTTCCAGCAAGGGTTTCATTCTTTTACCATGGAGAACGGTGTTTAACGTAAATCACTTTATTTGGTAGTACAAAATAATGCATTGGGCTATTAAGTACTGAGTATTAGTTAATAACTTGCACACCTATTGAGTATACACAGAACATTTTTAAATGTAGCATTTAACACAACTGTGCTCTTAGATATCATTTTTGTTTATGATGTTATACATTATATTTATTTCACTTGAAACTAAAACTGCGGAAATACAGAAGCTCGTTAATGAAGACCATTCACCTGCAGCTAGATGCATTTTAAACCATGAAGTGACAGACAAACGACTTATTTTATTTCCCTTATGCCAAATTTGTCTTTTTTATTCTTTGATAACATAATCACCAGAGTCCACTGAGCTAAAACGGAAAGAAGCCAAGGAGGCAGTGTAGGTGTATCTTGAGTTTGTAGGGGGTGTGTATTTTTCTGTCCGGAAACTAAATACTAAGTAAGTCCGTTTTACTTTAGGCGGTTGAATTAATGGAATAAAGACTTGAATTGTCTCAGTCATTTGAGTTAGCCTTATCTTTGGGCGAGTCCAGTGGGACCACAATGTCAAAGGTAGGCCTGTTGTCTCCAACGAACCTTTCAGATTTACTGTGTCATCCATTGGAAACATGCCTATGCAAGAAAAGATAAAGATTTCACATTGAAATATTTCTGTACAGTAAATGAAATTGGATTTAACCCATTTAGAGGTCGCTTCGGTATATGTACTGACACCCAACAATTGAAAGCCTTTTTTAATAGAATAAAAGGCCTGCGTAATTTAAATCGTGTTGAGGTAAATCTGTGCTCTTTTGATCTAAAATTAACAATAGAAACTATTCTAACATCCCTGCCCCCAAACAAAGAAGCTTTTTTTTAATGAATGCATGTAACTTTCCAAAAGCCTAAAGATAGAAGAGTGTATTCGAAGTAAAAAAATGCAGAAGTCACTTTCGGGCTACTTACCAACTGACATTAGACTGGTCCAGTGATTACTACTCTGCATGCAAATTTTTGTTCCTATCTTTTATTCAATTAGGTTTTATTCAATTAAAAAAAAAAAAATTCAATTTAGAGTTGTTAAATGACGCCGGTTTGACTCGGTTGGATCATTATCATTTGAGTATGTCATACTAAAAAAATTACAAGACCCCCGGATCGTGATTTGGAACCAGTGGCTTATTCAATCTTTTCCTCTGAAAGGGTTTTGTTTTTCTTCTAAATTGCATTTGAAATAATGAGCTAAGACGTTTTTAAGAATCACATTTTGTTTAATGTTTGTGCTTTTAGGTCCCTGCTGTCATCTCCAGCTATTGCAGAAGAGGCTGTAAAAGCAAAAAATTACCCAGGATGTAACTCAACGGAAGTCTCTCTTCACACCTGCGTCTCCCTGTGAAACTCTGGCCCTGTGCGTCTTCCTGTGAGTCTCTGGCCTTGTGCATCGCCCTGTGAAACTCTGGCCTTGTGCATCGCCCTGTGCATCGCCCTGTGAGTCTCTGGCCCGTGCATCTCCCTGTGAAACTCTGGCCCTGTGCATCGCCCTGTGAAACTCTGGCCCTGTGCATCGCCCTGTGAAACTCTGGCCCTGTGCGTCTTCCTGTGAGTCTCTGGCCTTGTGCATCGCCCTGTGAGTCTCTGGCCCTGTGCATCGCCCTGTGAAACTCTGGCCCTGTGCATCGCCCTGTGAAACTCTGGCCCTGTGCATCGCCCATCGCCCTGTGAAACTCTGGCCCTGTGCATCGCCCATCGCCCTGTGAAACTCTGGCCCTGTGCATCTCCCTATGAAGCTCTGGCCCTGTGCATCGCCCTGTGAACCTCTGACCCTGTGCATTTCCCTGTGAAACTCTGGCCCGTGCATCGCCCATCCACCTGTGAATCTCTGGCCCTGTGCATCTCCTTGTGAAACTCTGACCCGTGCATTGCCCTGTGAATCTCTGGCCCTGTGCATCGCCCTGTGAAACTCTGGCCCTGTGCATCTCCTTGTGAAACTCTGACCCGTGCATCTCCCATTGCCCTGTGAATCTCTGGCCCCGTGCATCTCCCTATGAAGCTCTGGCCCGTGCCTTATGTTGAAGCCCAGCCATACAGATACCATGCAGAGCTCAAAGACGGGCGCCGGGACTGCTACCACCCGAGCTCAGCGGTACCGCCCAGCGTCAGACTTCGATGACGCCACGCTTGCCCGCAAACGAGAGTACTGGAGGACCAAGAAACGGGAACAGAGGGCCAAGCTGTCAGCGGTCAATAAAGGGAGGAACGGCGCGACGGGCGTCGCGAGCCGTAAGTCAAGGCCGGCTGGCCCGCCCGGGGACTCCAAGGCCACAGTGGTGTTTGTTCCTGGGCCACACTCAGTGGACGAGCACAGCTCGGGCACGACACCCGTCCAAGAGGCAGGTCCCACCTTGCTGAACAGTGATGGGTCCTACCAGGTATCTGTGAACGCTGCTTCTCCTGGACTATTTCTGAGCACCTCTCAAGTGCCAGAAGTAGAGAAGGGCACTGTCTATTTGCCTTGTGATGGAACAGGCAACTGGGAGAACACTGATAGCAGGGTTACTCTGTCTTCAGGGCAGTGGGACCCTTGTGAAATAGGCCAGAAAGAGAGGTGGTTTCAGAGGATGAAGCTACATAAAGTCTTGCCTCAGTTTCCCGAATGTGAAACAGACTCCCAAAACAATCTAAATGCATCTGGTGTCGGGATGAAAGTGGCCAATTGTTTGCCTGGAGGTTCTGAAAGTAGGGCTTTTTCTCTGCCCAAACCCAACGGAACACTGGTCAACAGCTGTCCAGCTCAAATGGGGATACAGACAAATTATTCTCTGCAAGGCCCAACTCGGGGTGGGCAGTTCCTTTCCAACGGAGGCTCTGCCGCAGCGTTGACCGGGCATACTGTGGTGCTCCAGACTACTCCAGAGCAGACGGGCAACAGTCCCCGAAAGTTCAGCCTCAGCGTTCAGCGTTCTGCTACCATTGCTAGGCGTTTGACCGCCCCGGACGCCGTGGGGAACAAGGTGCGTATCGACCCGCAATGCCCAGTCACAAATCACAAACCTGGTGGCAGATGCACAAACCCAGGGCAGGCATCTGGAAACGCGGCCGCGGACGCGCGAACCTCAGCGGGGTCCGAGGAGGAGAAGGCCGCTAAGCGCAGGGAGTATTGGCGTATTAAGAAGCGTGAACAAAGGGCGAAGCTGATGGCGAAGCTGGGAAAAGCCAGGGAGAGGATGAGGAGCGTCGCCATGAGCGCGCAGAAAAGCCAACAGGCGTCCTGCATCGTTCTCGAACGTCCACCATCGGCTTGGAGCAAGGAAGGACAGAAACAGGCGGCGAGCCGAGTCCGATGCCCTCTCATCCCCGTAAGTCTCCAGAGAGCGGGAAGGCTACTTAAGAATGCCAAGGCAGTAGCTGTGTCTGGGCCCAGTCCCCGATACCCCAGCATCACGATCAAAAGGGAATTTGCCCATTCATTACCGTGTGAAGGTGGCTTAAACACTTCTGAATCGAAACACCCAGCATTCCCCCCTAAAGTGGAAGTACTGTCGGGGGCTCCAGTAATGAACAGGAATACCAAGACTGGTTTTGACCCGCAGACCCCTAAGGTGGACGTGCGGCTCCGCTCCGCGGCTCCTCCGTCGATGACTTCGCCTCAGTTTCCCCGGGCCAACCTCTGGCACGAAAAGCCGCAGGACGGCGGCTTGCGTTGGGGCGTTAGCCGTTCCAGGACACCAAGGCAAAGGTTTCTGGAAGCCCAAAGGATGATGAACCAGAGAAGCGCGAGGAAGTCCGCCCCGCCCCTCCCGGACAGGGAGGAGAGCGCCGAGGAGAAGGCGGCCAGGAAGCGGGAATACTGGCGCATCAAGAAGCGCGAGCAGAGGGCCAATCTCTCGATGGAGGTGAAGGCCAAGATGAAGGAGCGGGACGCCTTGATGCGACGGGTGAAACGATATCAGTGCATTCTCGAGGAGATGCGCAGGGCCCGGACGGGCTGCGACAAGCCATCGCCGCCACCAGGGGGCTCCCTTGCTGGCGACACCGAGGCCATTGGGGGATTTATAAAAGAGGATGGCACAGTGACCACGGAGATTCCAGAATCTACCGCCAACCTCAGGTCCTCAGGACCAGAAACGGTGCCTGGAATACACTCATTTTCACTCGCACCTTCCTTTAACAAAACTCCTCAGGTAAAGGACTCCTGTCCCCACACTGTCTCTTCGCAACCAGAGACTCAGAAGCTTGTCTCCGATAAGCCGGTCTTTCACTCTTCAGTAAAGCAAAACTTTAATAGATCCCTTCCAGCCGTTCTTCAAATGAATGTTTCCCAGACCAACCCTCCTAGCGTCCAAAGCAATTATCCAAAAATGAATTTAGTAAATCACCCACTCCAGGTAAACAGAGCCGCAGAGAAGTACTCGGTTGCTGCCGTCGAGGAGCGGACGGGACTAAAACTTGCTCCCTTAGCCGTTGCAGCTCCCAGCCAAACACCGGAACTGAGCGAGGAGGAGAGGATGGCCAAGAAACGAGAGTACTGGAGGATAAAGAAACGGGAGCAGAGGGCCATGCGCGCCTCGCGGGGAAAGCAGACTCTGTCGCAGGGCAGCGTGAAGCGGGAGCGAGAACGAGAGCCCGCTCCCACGGCGGCCGCTTGTACATCTCCAGACCCACCCCCGTGCCCGGATGTTAAACCCCCGCTCCCGCCTCCACCCGAGCAGACGATTGAGCCAGACTGCCAGGCAGCCACCCTCCTGGCGGTGGCCTCCATGAAGAAGCTCTTGGAGGAGTCGCTGAGCACGGTGGCCAGCTGTAACGGCCTGTCGCCCTGCAAGAGCGAGGAGCTCAACCCCAAGGAGGAAGTCGCTGATGTGGAAATCAAGCCAAGCCTGTCGCCCCCACCAGCAGGGGGCGCGGAGCCCGGCATTCTCCCTGACTCCAGTCCTCAAAAAGCCCAGGTCGCATGCTGGCAGGTAGAGAAGGAGATCTCCCAGGCCGAGCCCACCCTGCCGTCCTCCAGTCCAACACCCGCTCCCATAGTGCCGTGCAGCCAACGTCAAGCGCCGTCGCGCGGACATCTGGTCCCCCTCCGCAGAGCCCAGAGGCTGCGGGCGAAGAGAATGGGTCACCACTGCTGCTCCCCGGAGCCCTTGAAACCGAAGCCAGGACAGGCCCCGGTTCAGGGCGATGAGGCGCTCCTCCAGAAGAAACGGGAGTACTGGAGGGTGATGAAGAGGGAGCAGAGGGCCAGGAAGGCGGGGAGAGATCGGGATATGAAGAAGCGATATGGAGGGGAGGAAGGGAGAAAGCTGAGCGCGAATGCAGCCCAGGTACTGTGCTAACAGCAATCTCATGTGTTAACTATACGTCCATCACAGATGTGTCGTTTCAGTCTTGTTTTGTGCATGTACTGTTAAAAAAAAAAAAAGAAGCCGTTTTCCTTGCGGTTTTAAATTAATGGCAACTGCGTATTAACAACGTTATATAAAAAATAAAATGTGTTGAATTGGACTCGAATCAAAAAGTGTGTTATTACTTTCTACTTTCACGCTGAATGCATGTTTAATATAATCTAAGCTGTGAAGCATGGGCAAAATGCATCATTGCACAAGTTGGCCACCGGTCCTCTAACTTGCCTTGCGTATATATGTTGAAGTAAAAGCCAAACCGAGGGTTCATGTTCCCACACAGACCCCCATGCAGACTGAGGAAGACCCCCAGTGGAGGAGAAGGGAGTATTGGAAGGTGAGGAAGAAGGAGCAGGCGGCTAGGAAGGGGGCGGATGAGAGTCCGGAACAGCAGGTACACGTCCGCTGAACGCGCTCCCGCTGAACGCGCTCCCGCTGAACGCGCTCCCGCTGAACGCGCTCCCGCTGTACACGCTCCCGCTGTACACGCTCCGATTCCGTTTGTTTCATGTAGAACAGCGGGTACAGTGCATCCACTGAACACGCTCCCGCTGAACACGCTCCGATTCCGTTTGTTTCATGTAGAACAGCGGGTACAGTGCGTCCACT
>JAOYSI010042102.1:0-10653 GCA_025775065.1 Hiodon alosoides
CATCGGTTTTAGTCGCTGCGCAACACAGCCGCTTCCTGGTGGCTGGAAAATCGGCGCCAGATGAGGACGAGAGCCCATCCAGAGAGATTAACCAAATGAGGAAAAGCTCTCCCACTGATGCACCTAGCATGATAAGTGCCTGTAGCTGGAGCGGGATTAGGTTTTCTCAAAGCAAACCTCAGCCGCGCGGCGTGGACCTTCATTAGTCAGACCATCAGGTGAGAGCGAAGCCGCTTTAGGCTGCTCCCTTTCACACCATTGCTTTTCCTCCAAGACTGATGCTTGCATCTGCAGTCAGCTCCTTCCACCGTCAGATCCGCACTGCAGGTGTGCGGGAGAAGCCGGTGACAGTGTGGACTAGTGGTTAAATTCCCGCGTCCAGATTGTTATGAGTGCCAATCCTAAGGTGGATTGTGCACTTTGGCAAGGTGCTTAAAATGGGTACGCAAAACTGGATGCACAAATGGAGAGCCAACAAGCAGACGTAAAGCCGGATCTATAGTGCTCAGGTAACGCGACGTAATAATAAGGCCTGTAATAATAAGGCTCACGGCGCTTACCTGCGGCCAACACGGGGAAAGCTGCGGCAAATTTGCTTCATACAGACATCTCACCGACCCACCACGAAGAGATGAATATAAAATCGCCCCACAGAGGAATACGTCCGATACGGAGCTTACGCCAGATAACGCCTCCCTAAGAATAACGACAGGTCTGTATCAGATCCTGCATCGGTTTGATTTATGTTTATGCCAAGAAGGTGTAGTTAATCTTATCTCTTCTTTTATTAATCAATGATTTTATCTCCTCTCATGTTGTACTGTACTTGCACACTGGGGAGATTGTGCTTAGTGCACATTGTAGAGGACAGTGAGCACCTTACTTCTGACTTTTCTAAGAACTGCCAAGGTCAATGTCATCTGCTTGGACAACTGCATCCTAGCTGATACAACAAATTCAGAAAAAGAGCTTTAAAAAACAGTGGCTAAACTTTTCCACTTTTCTGCGTCTAGAATTCTTATTCTTTTCAGTTAAGCCCAGCATGCGAAACCTTCTGGCTACACATACACACAATGAACCTGCAGTTTCCTGAGTCTAGAGAGCTGAAGTAACAGCTTTTCCTTAGAACAGTTTTATGTGACAGAATCAAGGATTGATCTAGCCAATTATATCTCTAATCTCTGCTTCCCATAAACGTCCAGCCTATGAGATGTATGAGCTCTGAGAGAAAATGTTGATTGGGTCAGTGTCCTTTTACCTTGTCTTGAAAAAAACAGAACATCGATTGCCACAGAAAATCACAAAAGCGTGTAAAAAATAAAATAAAGGTTTTGATCCCATATAATCCCTTTACCTTGCATTGTCTATGACCCTGGATGTGTGGGGCATTAATATCTGAAGATACGTGGACTGCTGACTGAAAGAGTGACCATGGATGAAATGACTGTTTCTTATCACAGCTATAATAATCACAGAAGATGTTGGAGACTGAAGGTGCATGATCTGTCTTAGAGATGTCCCCTTCTGTCGGCCGGAGCAGTTTAACGGCCGCACGTGCCCAGAGCCCGCTGCGGTGACATTTAAGTAGCCTGTCGGATTGGACGGGCCTCTGGCAGCAGCGTGGGAGCCAAGTTTTCTGTGCAGGGCAGCTGTGCGACTGTACCAGACGCCGAAGGCAGATGGTGACCCCTGGCCCCGGCGTCAGTGTGGAGGGGGTTCCATTGGAAGAGGAGCGCTGATGACAAAACACTTCTCAGCGGAAGCCGTAAGTAGCCAGCGGTTTTCCGAAATGTTTTAACCCGAGTTCTCACATCACACAGAGACTGTGTAGTCCATTTGGGCTCACTGCCTACCCATCATGAACTTTCAATCAATCAATCAATCAATAAATCAATAAATCATTTTTATAATACAGTTCTCACATGTTTTCATGCCACAAAGATGCTTTAAATACAGAAAAATACAATATGTCCCAGGCCTGACCCCCCCCAAAAACATGCCAATGGCAACAGTGGCAAGGAAAAACTCCCTAGGCTGGCAAGGAGAAACCTTGAGAGGAACCCGGCTTAATGGGGGAGCCCATCCTCCGCTGGCCGGCACTAGGAGCTGAATTTAAGAATCTAATGTCCGTAGCGTGTGATGCCCTCCAGTTGAGGAGTTACAAAACACTGTAATATCCGGAGGAGAGGGGCGGGGGCCCAGATGGCCCCAGAGTCCAGTCTAAAGGTCCACTGGTTGCTGTGGTGAAAGTGATGTGGTGAATATAACGAGTATAAATGAATCAAAAAAAGCAATAAAAGTGAACTGACCTTGGAGAACAATAAGGCCTTCACAAGAAAACCACAAAGCACCTAACCGTTGAAGTCTACAGAAAAAACTTTCTCACTTTTAGACACAAATGTCTCACTATGGAGATGATCAAAAGATGAACACAGGCCTGAGGCCTACGGCGCTGAAGCCTTTTATTGAGGCTTCAATTAAAGGATCCCACGGTAACTCCCATTTTAGAAAACCGCTCTCAAATGTCTTCCCTAAATTAAAAAAGATACCTCACTTCCTCGAAGGAATTACCACAAGAACAAATAAGGGAATTAACAGTCGCGTCACGCAGAACACGATAACCTAACCCGATATGCACAAATATTTAAACACCGGAGGAAGACGACTGATAAAAATTGTCGGCAGGGCCATATATTCCTGTCGCTTTTTACTCGTGGTTCCAGTCGAAAACAAATCATGATCGGAAAAAAGACAGATGCATGGTTGACAAGGAGAGGACATTTTACCGAGGGCAGAGTTAGAAAAAACGGTCTAAAAGCAAACACAAACTCGCACTTGTGCATTCACACGGAAGTGTTAGAGTGAGGATCTGAGAACCGAGGGGAGAAAATGACTTTCGAGAAACATCTTTCTGAGAAATGAGAGCATCAGAAAACTCTGCACTCCCCAGGGTCTAGACAGAACAGAAATTCCTTTTTAACAAAGAAAAACAACACCCCTAATGTATTAGATAAATAACCAAATTGGTAGTTTTGTGACGGTTCCGGGGGAAAAGTGCCGTTTAGAGTGCAGGTCCCTTCTGACACTCGTCTAGCCGGTTCTCAGAAGGGGACCTAAATACCACCTGCACCCAACTGGGTGACAGCATCCCAATTACCTGTTCCAGTGCGTGCGAGCATGGGTCTGCAGCAATGACAATTCTATCAGGCTGCGTGCTCTATGCCTCTGTCTCTCTGTCTCTTACCTCTGCGTAACTGCTTGCGGGTTTGTGCCTCTCTTTCACCACAGAGGCAGGGATGGAGAGATGGTGGTGTCACACTTGTACAAACAATCATGAACAAAAGCACAGTCGGTCCAACGTGCATTACGAGGCCACAGGCAGTTCTGGGACAGGCTGCCACCGTCGCCTCCCTGTCCAGACTGTCTGTCCCGTGACCAAAGGGTTTGAACGATCGCCGCCAGCCAGGTTCGACTCAGTAATCCTGATTGACCGGTCCAGTGGGTGGTCCATAAAAACCCACCCATCCCAGAGGGCGGTTTGCCAACACGCTACCGAGTGCTCTCACCTGCCAACCCAGCGGGCGGCAAAATGCTGACATCACCAGTCAGGGAACCAGAGGGCCTGCTGCTTCTGCCCTGCCCAGTGACCCGCACTGTCCAACTTGGGTGGGGTCATCACCCCTTTCCCAGCAGTGCCCAGAGACACCACTTCTATTTCAGTTTTTATCCCAAAGAGGATTATGTGTTTGAGTTTTTGTCTTTTGTTGCGTTTGGGTGGAAAAGAAAGTTAAAAAGTTAAAGTAAAAGCCTTAAACTGGCCCTCCACCTCCCTGTGTTTGACTGCTCCTGGACCGGACGCGCCCCGGCGTGCTACACAGCTAATATTCATTATAGTTCCTTCCATATTTACTTATAAGCTTGTTAAATGTAACCAAAATGAAAACTGGAAATGATTATGGAATTACTTTTACAGAAAAACTCTGAAAAGAGCAAAATTCTTCATTTTCTACAGAATGGTTTGGTATTAAAATGAAATGTTTCAAACCCCTAATCATCTACAAGCCAAACATGGCAGAAATAATCATATAACAAATGTCCATTGTCTGCTGGAAATTCATACAAAGCTTTTAGTATGAATAAATATGGATGACGCTACATTTGCATAATATTCATTTTGAGCAAAATAGGTTTTAAATAAATTCTTTGATTTGATTAAAAATGAGATAAAACGCACATTTGACAAATGTATTAGAACAGATAAATTAGACATTCTGATGTGGGATTCAAACAGGAATCGCACATGCATACAAGCATAGCTGAACTTGAGGCTAATTAAACTTGCATGTGATTTCTGATGGATATGCGGAGATTGCTACAGCGAGGAAAGCTGGGATCAGCTGGCTAATCGCTCCTGTCAAACTCGTCATTATTCCGAGGATGTCATAACCCACAAATTTTTTTTTTTTTTTTATTTTTTTTATGTCTTGGGGTGATAATGCATCTGCTCCAATTACAGAGGGGTCGGGGCTGATAACGGCCGTTCTTTACGACAACATCCAAATTCAATGTAATGGTGGGTTTAGAGAATGGATTTCTTTACATCTGACCTGCTGGGGCAGAGACAAAATATGCCAGACTGATTCAGATTCAGATTCAGGTTCAGAGATAAAACAAGCCCAGTGTAGCTACAACATGATGGGCTTTCTACTGAAATTCATCACAAATGCGCTAAATGTCAGCTCAGACAGGACAACTCAGGGTGAGATAAAATACTGAACTAAAGTCAAGATAAACACAGAGTGTAAAGGATACATCAGATGCTTTTTTAGACTATTTCACCAAGGGGATTTCCAACAGATTATCACACTGTTTGAATTAGCACCTACCCACATGCTGTTTTCTATACACACGCGGCGGCATTAACCCAGTAGCCTCTAAGAACCAATGTCTGACTCATTTCTTTCTATTGGCCACATTTCACAACATACAATAACGCTTTTATACCACTGAGAGCACGCTCGCTTCCTCTTTAAACACTGGGGTGCTGACCCAGTTCTTCACACGCCACCTCAGAGGAATCTTACAAATTCAGCCCTTTCAGATCAGCAACTCTACCCAGCTGGTGTCAACTCCCCCACCAATTATATACAAACCCCTTAAAAAAACACATCCTCAACTCTCCTGCCAAGGCCTCTGCTCGTCTGCTGTGTCACACCCTCTTCTCCGCGTTCCCCTCCATCGCTCAGTCCCCACAGACCTAACACACCACCCCCTCCAAGGACCTGCCTTCTCCACCACCTCGGCCCTGGTCCCCCCCCCCCCAACGCAGCCTTTCGACAAGGGCTCGCACTTTCGCACACCCAGCCCATCACTGGAGGGAAAGACACCCAACACTAACACAACGCTGTAGACTGTGTCTTTGGACACTAAACGGTGTGTCTGGGCCCAGATGCCGACTGAACTAGCCCTCTGTAGCCGTTAAGCGTATTTTCTCACAAGCCTAGGCCGTATCAACGCTTGCATTGGTACTTTGCTACATTTGCTTTCTCGTCCTCCCTCGCTGAGTTACTCCGAGGGGTACCGTTTTTTAAACAGCGATTGCCCTCCTGTTTCATCTCGTTGTTTCACCAGATCTAAACCATACTGATTCAAATTAAACTCAGGACCCAGCACTGCTGAAGCACTGTTCTACAACAGACATTCAGTTTTGTTTTTTCATTATTACAGCTATTACATCTTAAAACTGCCTGTTTTTTTATCAAGCAAGCCCAAAAGCAGACAAAGCCATGGGATTTGGCTGATTATGTTTTCTTTTCCTAACTGTAGGGAAGATGTACCAGAATCCTCTAGCAATAAAGTAGATTTTAAATGCGATTAATTTGCTTATATCAATTATCCAAAGCAGCATGACCACTGCTGTTTAAATAACGAGCAATGATAATGAATAACTGTGTCCCTGATTGCCTGGTGCGGGCATTTCAGTTCCATCCTAAAAACTCCCAGTCATGTTTCTTTCTTTAAGTTTTTCAATTACGGCTCGGTTTTTTGCATGCAAAGAGTGCAGAGTGATGAAATATTGAAATCTTTTTCAGTAACGACGCGTGGTCCCGCTCCATGACAACACTCTCACTGAACCCTGTAGCCATATTGCCTCTTACAGGGTTTCATGCAGAATATGCACAGGTCTTCCATTCAAATCTAAATCTTAACATACTCTCAAAACATCCGTACCCTTAGTCTCATTCACAAATTTCCCTAATCCTTGAGATGAGGCAGATGCCTCTTCCTGTGCTTAGAAGTCTGAATCAGACAATCTCCTCAATGACGACTTCCAGGCTGCCTGCATAAATTAGAAGGAAAATCAGCTTAATATTACAATATTAATAAATAATTCAGTGGCCCATGATGTTGTGGTGGAGGTGTTTGTGTCAGTATGTGGGAGTAGCTAACTGGAGGCTGATGCAAATTAATAACCGTATGCTCCCCCCACTACTCTAAGAAGAAAAGGTGTCTTAACTGTCTGCTTTACTGTCTTACCTTCAAACCTTTTTCAGCTTGTAATAACAATTTATTACACCGCGGTGTAAAGTTTACATATGTGTTAAATAGACAACAAACTGAACACTGAAAACTTCTATCCCAGACAGTTTTAACATTTAAACACCAAACAGTCCAAACTCAAAGCACCCTATCCACCAAAAATACTTTTTGTCTACACTTCCCCTAGCACTGCTGGCGTCCTTAATAAGAGTTTTTACTTTTGGGATCGTCAGAGGATGCGATGTCTTTCATTTCAGGTCGGTCTAACTCCCCCCCGCTTGGCTGTTCATCCATCCAATTCTGGGCACTTTACTAGCAATTTCAGGTCCAGAAAAAATAATCACTCTAAAATTCTTTAAAACTTCCATAAACTGGCAAACGGCAGTGTTCTTCCCTCAAGGAATCTCTCTCTAGACTCTCTCCTTCCACTCTCCTCTCTACTTTTCCTCCAGAAACTCAAAACTTCCCTGTTTAAAAAAATAATACAATTTGTTCACCCAGAACGTATTCCCATTGTAAAATAAAAAACTCTAGCAGACCACAGAAACCTACTGCAACAATATCAGACATGACAGGAAGTAATAACCAATAAAATACAAGGTTAAACTCAATTCAATATTTCCCAGTCAGAAAACAAAGACAAAGTGCGTTTCAGGTACGTGAACCGGAACTAGAACTCCGGAACGGAACCCTGCAACGCCCTAATAAGACCCATATAATTTCCAGCTGGGCTACAGATATAACAATGCCCAGGGTTTTAAAAGGTTTTATCAGAAGGTGCCACCGTTTCCCACTAGGTCTTATCTATTTTATTTTATTCTTTTTTTTGCCAAAGTCAGTGCAGTGCGCCCAATAGCCGTAACAAAATGTTTTTTTTATTTTTTTATTTAATCCACACTATGCCATAAAGGTTATTTAGTTTTTATCAGCCCTATTACACCGTCACGAAAGGGCATGAAGGGAAATTACTGGTAAATTGTATTACACACGCTCGGCCTGCTCTATTTTAACCTACAACTGAAGAGGGATTTTATTGAAATGCTTTCCTCTAAACTCTCCCAATGCTGAAGAACGGCTATTACGGTTGTATCACCTTGTTCTTGGGCAGCAATGTTAACGGGGGGGGGGGGAAAGAGCTATTTCACCAGTCACAGCAACAGAAAAAGGTGATAACGGGTAATAACACGCCGACTGTTTAAAAGGTTGTGACGAAAAGCAGCGACAGCGCCCGGCTTTGCTTTCTGTCTTTCAGCAGAGCTGTGCTTGATTGATGTCAGGGGCGCCCAAGCAGGTGCTGGAGCTTTGATCAAACGCGCACCGTGGGTCCCACTCGGAAGAAAGAGCAACCGCTTCGGGGTTAAAGGGCTGACATCGGAGCGCTGGAAAAAACTCAGAGCTCAGCTCAGGTTTGACTGCTCCCCATTCCTCACCCTTTTTAGAGCGTGTCTTCAGTGCCGCAGCGGCCTTGGGTATCCCTGTGGAGCTGCGTAAGGGTAAAAACGGCGTGCCTTACCAATCAAAACCAAGGGCGCGCGTTTACCGCGGCTAGGCCGTACATTTGCTTTAAAAAGCGACCGTCTCAAATTGAAATGCACGTAATGTCACTGAAAGTATAATCACTTTCTCTGTCCATCATGGACAAACAGTGTGACAACACGTTACTCTAAAATGCAGGATATGCCAATCACGAACATTTTTCTTGTGTTTGCAGCGTGTGCAGGGGGCACATGATGTACTGTGTTTAAAACGTCCAAAATGGATAACAGCCATTAGAGATACACTACGATTCCCTACGCACTATATCTGAGACAGAAAATGAGCGGAGCCAGCAATCCTAGGGTACCTGAGAACATCCTTTCACGTTACCCTTAACGAGATCGCGCTGGCATACCTTTAAAATCAAGCATTTCAGAGTCGCTTCGGGGTTCCCTGCTGCATGTGGTGCATGTTTGAGATGCGATATCCCGGCCTGCAGCCCACACACTGGCACCTTAAATTCTTCACACTGACTAAGCGGGACTGTCTGGTGCCGACAGGAGTGCGCACGCCTCCATCACTCAATCTTAGCTCCGCTTCAAAGAGCACGCGCCCTGCCGGCTCTCTCCTCCGCACAGCCCGAAACCCGGTCCGGACCGCCTACGGGCACCTGCAACCGCCTCCCCAGCTTTAATGGCCATGCCTGGAGCGGTGTGCTGTCTGACTGCACACAAGCACGGTCCATTAACTCAAACAGGATCCATACGTTTAGGGAAATATACGCGTAAACCAGACTGAGAGTCTGCTCTGAAAAGCACTGTCCAGTGATACCAATTTCTTTTTTTTTAAAAGGATGACCGCACTGCCTGTACACAACATAACTGTGAATAGGGAGGACTGACCAATGTTCCCTGAGGCAGTTGTCCAGGTTATGGTACCTGCTGAGCGGAAATTTTTGAAGCATGGCCAACCCTGTTTTAGTAACGGAAGAACATTAAGACGCAACGCACGTATTTATTTCGAACTTAATACAAACGTGCTTAATTAAATTGTGCTGTCACTGTTGTTAAGATATGGCGAAAAAGGGGCTGATTTTTACACAAACTGGGGTAAGTAAAATGTGTAATTGGAAAAAAACTACCACACTATGAGCAACTTCAACATTAAAAATGTATAAAATCAGAAGTCTTTACACCAGGTATTATTTTTTTTGATGGCAGACACCATTGTGTTCCAATTCCTTATCAACAATATAAAAAAAAACTTTGTACTTGTGTTATTCAAGTCTAAGTATTGGATAAATATCTAAACAAACTTGGAAGACCAATTATCACCATAGATAATGAATACTTTGCGAGTGGGCAAAAGTGGGTAAAAGTTACAGGCATTATTATAAAAAACCAGAAAAAAAAAAATTAATTGCCATGGATTTTTCTACTACACAATATATTTGAGAGCCATTTTACATTCAAACTACTATATAACACAATTCAATGGAAAACTTAGAAAACACAGATTTGGGAAACAGCAATCATTTTGCAATAATAGCATTTATCTATGAAGACTGTGCTCAGGTCTTAGAACGCGCTCAGCTAGGAATGCTAAACACTGTAAGAGGGATTTTATCAATCCTGCACAGATTATCGTGAAATTATTCAAACTTGTCACAGGACACAACCGAGGCACACCAATTGACTAATACACCATAAAACTATAACAACTTTTGTATATCATTTTTTTTTATTTGATAAGGGAACTTTTTTCTTCTTCTTTATTTTTTTAAACAAAAATTTACATGATTTGGATTGGGTGAGAGGTGTTGTAAAACCGCTGGGTCAACTCAACTTTTGGACTTTCAAAAAAATGATTTATGCCCTTCCATGCTTTCAATTTTGCAGGGTTTTAACCGCATCAATGTGGATTTTAAGTTGTAAATGAGATTTTGAATTCAGACCACGTTTTACCGGATGAGAAATCACCCATAGCATTAACCTCTGAGCAAAACCTCACAACCCATTAGCTGAATGCGCTGGGCTGGCTGTGGACACTCGCAAGTAACGTTTGTGATGGCTTAGCTCGGATTACAACAGCAGTAGCCACGAGTCTGGTCATGAGTACGGTCATGAGTACAGTAATTGAGACCGAGCTTCATTGCTTAGTGTGTGCGGCCGTTAAAATGACTACGGTCATGAGTACAGTAAGTGTGACCGAGCTTCACTGCTTAGTGTGTGCGGCCATTAAAATGAGTACGGTCATGAGTACAGTAAGTGAGACCGCGCTTAACTGCTTAGTGTGTGTGGCCGTTAAAATGAGTACGGTCATGAGTACAGTAAGTGAGACCGCGCTTAACTGCTTAGTGTGTGTGGCCGTTAAAATGAATACGGTCATGAGTACAGTAAGTGAGACCGAGCTTCACTGCTTAGTGTGTGCGGCCGTTAAAATGAGTACGGTCATGAGTACAGTAAGTGAGACCGCGCTTAACTGCTTAGTGTGTGCGGCCGTTAAGATGAGTACGGTCATGACTACAGTAACTGAGACCGCGCTTAACTGCTTAGTGTGTGTGGCCGTTAAAATGAGTACGGTCATGAGTACAGTAAGTGAGACCGCGCTTAACTGCTTAGTGTGTGTGGCCGTTAA
>JAOYSI010042102.1:10753-27960 GCA_025775065.1 Hiodon alosoides
GTGGCCGTTAAAATGAGTACGGTCATGAGTACAGTAAGTGAGACCGCGCTTAACTGCTTAGTGTGTGTGGCCGTTAACATGAGTACGGTCATGAGTACAGTAAGTGAGACCGAGCTTCACTGCTTAGTGTGTGTGGCCGTTAAAATGAGTACGGTCATGAGTACAGTAAGTGAGACCGAGCTTCACTGCTTAGTGTGTGTGGCCGTTAAAATGAGTACGATCATGAGTACAGTAAGTGAGACCGAGCTTCATTGCTTAATGTGTGTGTGGCCGTTAAAATGAGTACGGTCATGAGTACAGTAAGTGAGACCGAGCTTCATTGCTTAGTGTGTGTGGCCGTTAAAATGAGTACGGTCATGAGTACAGTAAGTGAGACCGAGCTTCAATGCTTAGTGTGTGTGGCCGTTAAAATGAGTACGCTAAGAGAGGCTCCACACTATCAGACGCTAATTATTTATAATAAGTCTGTGATGCAACACGCACGCCATTGGCTGTCACTCAGCGACCGAAGGCCAGCATGGTAGCAGATGTTTTTTTTTTACATGGCCTGAAATTTCTGGAGCCCAGGCTCTCTTTGCCACCGTGCATGTGCACAACTTTGAGGGAACACTGGGTCTGAACAGCAATAACCTATTGCTAAGACAGCATTTTGGCAAGACTTAAACTGACGAGAGTCATTAGATGATCTATTAGTCATTGAACGTTTCAGTAACATCAGATACAGCACTTTAATGGGCGGTGTATCGTTTTCTTAGCATTTTAACATTCTAATTAACATAGTCTGAACATGTGATTCTGTGTTTAACAGCACAGTCTCTGGGGGGGGTTCCTAATAATGTGACCACTCCTTGTCTATTTAACACATATTAATAGTTAAAAATACTAAAAAATATAGTATTTATAAGTCATAAAAAGTAAAAAGAATGTAACAATTCAAAAGTAAGAGGAAGAGTGAACCCTCCGTATAATCATTCCTCATCTTAAAACAGCTATAGTGATCTATACCGGTCCCAGGAACTTGCCTTGCAGCTTGTTTCCGACCCAGGGGGAGCTGGGGAGGGTGTGGCTTCGGGTAATTTCTGATAATGTCCTGCTATCTCTGTTAAACAGAATTCCAAGAGTGTACGAGTGGAACATTGCGAAGGTCAGGCTGGAGGTGGGAGAAATGGCCAGGCAAGTCAGCAGGAGGGATCGCTCAGGCAAACATGGAAGGCTTGTGCAGGGACGTGAGTGAGTGAGAGCAGAGGACGTGAGTGAGTGAGAGCAGAGGACGTGAGTGACTGAGAGCAGAGGACGTGAGTGACTGAGAGCAGAGGAGTGGTGAGCTACTGTAATAACTCAGACAGCGGTTCAAAGCAGTAGGAATATTAGGGTTGCCTGAAGTGAGACAGTATTCCAGGCAAATTAATATCTTGTGAGAATTGCATCTGAAAACAGTGCTCAGCTATTAGGAGACGGTGGATGCAAAATGTGACAGAATGTGTAATAGAAAAAGAAGGAGGCGTCAACAAACACTTTGGCGTTAAAAGGTTTTCCCTGGAGGATAAACCATGCAGGTCCACTTTCTGCACTGATAAAAAGCATCAGAAAGAAATAAAACAACACATTTTTTTGAAACCTGCAGTGAAGCCCAAGCAGCTCCATGTGTAATGAAAGGCTCAGTTAAGCACATGCGGCTTTCTAAACACTCAATTAGTTATCGCTGGCCCTAATGAAGGAGTTGTATTTATCTATTCTGAGACAACACAATCCCACGTATCGATTTCAGGCAGCAGTCTAGCCTGTTAATGAGGGTGAGTGTGCTCATCAAGGGCATTAAACATTCAAAAAGCGTTTCAGATCAAACTGAAAAACCAGACCAAATATACAGCTGAACAGGAAATACAAAGAAAAAATATGCTTCTCCACGCTCCCGGCCTATCAAACGCGTTGGGTACGAAAGGGTGGCGGAACACTGGTGGCCATGAAGATTTCTTTGGGATGTTCCCGCCTTTAATAGGATTCCAGAAGACAGACAGCTGCGCAGATTGGTTCTGACGAGTCCTCGCCAGTACAGAGCCACCGGTTTAAGGATGCGGGTGTCTCGGTGTGTATTAACGCTGCCCCGAGGCCAGTATTACCAGAGCAAGGCTCTGCCCGGAGGCCAGCATTACCACAACAAGACTCTGCCCAGGGGCAGCAGCCAGGCACTCTGTACAGATACATCCCCACACACTCCAAATACCAGACAGTGGGGTTCCACATTCAAAATAAACCTCATTCCAAATAAACCTCCGAAACAAGTCCAAGAGAACAGATGCAAGGAGAAAGAACACCGGAGGGTCACAATAGGCTGTTCCTTGCCATCAGAGGAACTCCAGTTTTATATGCAACAGAGGAAGCAGAAACCAGCAAGCTTTTAGTTTAAATTAGCCAACGGAGTTCAAATGCGTTAGTCTATTTTTGCCTGAAGCCCTTTAACAACTCCTAAGACATGTTCACCCAGGCAAACCTGAATACGATTGTCCCTGAATTTAAAGAAGTTGCCCGGTTCGTTTTTTTTTTACATGGCATGATACAAAATATCAAATAAATAGTTTTTTTAAACAAAACATTTTCTTGATGTAAAATTCACAGTCACAATCAATACCAGTTAGATTAGCAATAGTAATTGTACATGTTTCAAAGCCTGTGCGAGTTTGTGAAAAAGTCTTTGAACCCCCATTTGATTTTTCTCCTTTTTTTATTTTGCATATTTCTGACAGTGAATGTTATCAGATCATCCAATCTGATGTAGACTTGCTTGTGTGTTTCAGATCATTGTCTTGCTGCATGACCCCGCTCCGTTTCAGCTTCTGCTCACAGGTGGATGGCCAGACATGCTCTCTCAGATACAGAGCACGGGATAGCTAAAGCATATAATAACGAGGGTGCTGATATAAGCATCATAATTTTTTATATGAAAATAAGTTTAACAAAATAAGTACTAAAGTGCAGCTCATTTATCTTTTAGTACATCTCCCGTTGTGAACCTCCTTATTAAGACCAGATTAAGGAAGAATTAATAATTAATGATTATACCCATTCCCCGTCACAAGAATTGATCAGGCTTCTGCGGCAAGCATTAACCCGACTTTACAGGAATCCTTTCATGTCAACGTGCTGTGCTGTGTACATTTAATAGCAGCCCCTCCTCAAGGGCACGAAATAATGAGAGCCACATAAATTCGGCCATTCATGGCTGGACAAGCTGGACATGTCATAAGCGCCAGCATTTTAGACCCCAATGAAAATAACCCTAAAAAAGGAGGCTCTTCTACATCACTACATCACCTCCAGAGGCAGACGCCACATGAGCCGCCACTCTAAATTAGACTCCTCGCATCGGGAAGAGGTAGAGGGTGACGAAATGTCTGAGCCAGCACTGGGGAGGGTTTTTATCTATAATAAATTTATAATAAAAATGTTACAAAATAGATCACTGCTAACCTGGGCCATTAATACCGAGTGATTCAGATACGTTCAAGTGGATTCTGTGTCTGGGCTACCCCGTGCTCGTAATGTGGAACCAAGTCTAAACAGAAGTTTATCAGCGAATATAATGTCCTTGATCAATGAGGCAAGCTTACAGGACACTGGAAGGTTTCATTAATGTACAGGCACGGGGTGGTGAAACAATACAGCAAAGTAATTGGTGGGTGCACTGACACAACGGGGCACTTTAAGGAATTAAAGTAACATCCCCATAGTAACGCATTTAGTCACGACTTGACGAGTCTGGACGTCATGAGTTAAGACGCATGCAAAACGCTAAAAAATCATTTTGTTCATTTGTTAAACTTTTGCGATTTCCATGGGTAAAACAGATTACGTAATATTATTTCGATTCCTTAAATAAGCCCCAGTTCCCTCCCGATTCGTTATTCGTTTTTAGATCTACATTGACATTCAGGTTTCTGCCAACTCGTTCTGCCAACTGCATTTCAGCACCAAGGCAACCCAAGGACAGACAATGAGGGACAATGACCCCTGCTTCTCAGTTTGCCCACTTTGTAAACGTGTCAGTTGTCCAAAACGTGAACTAACGTAGTCATAAAATTGTCTAATGAGTATCAGAACAATTGTCTAACACAATTCCCACCTAAAAAATGGAAACAGGGATGTTATGTTCTCTTACCTTTTCACACAGCTGACACACAGTAAATAATCACAAAATAAAGGATATAATCACCAAGAGTATATGTGCTGCTACAAAATAAAAATCTTATATTGCTGCGTGTAGTTCATTGCACAAACAATTAGCTTGTTAACTTTAACGTACCAGGGACTTGATTAAATCAAATAAAATAATTATAACAAAATAAGTAGCAATACATTTCAAAGGAGTAGGGAAATCTGAGTGTGAGAGCAGACACGGAATTACAGGCCTGAGCAACGATACAGGGAAATTTTAAACGTATCAGTTAAAGATGAAATTATTTCAGACCCGATTCCAGGCCTCCCGTTTCAATGGGGCTCACATCAGTAAACTAGCATCTTGAGCTCATTAGCGTCAGGAAAGCAGCTCCAAGCCCTCAGTTAAAAGCTCTGACGAGCTCTCCCCGCTCTCACGCACGGCGGTGTGACACCAGCAGCGGTGTCCGATCCCATGCACACGTGCTTGTGGCCGCCTGCGTCACGTGCGCTCGCCCCTGACAAGCTGGGGAGGGGGCGCCGAGCGGTGTCGTTCCGCCCCAGAGACCTGCCGATCTGACAGCGAGCAGAGGGCGAGCCCGCGTGAACCCAGCACACCCACGGCGTCGCGCTGCACTCGCCGCTGCGGGTCAGGGCGGCCGAGCGTAATGGGCAGGGGATGAACAAGGGCTCATCAACTTCAGGGGAGGGGAGGGGAGAGACGCGGGAGAACAGGACCTCTTACGCAACCGCATTAACCTGCCTCAAACAGCTGTCGGATCAAATCAATTTGCAGGGCTAATTCATTGTTTTACTGCAGTACAGTAAGCACATGAGGCCGCTACAAAGCACCGGGGCACAGAGACTTGAGCATATGAACAGTGTTTCCTTTGCTTTTCTCAATAAGCACAAAACAATCAACCACCGCAGAACACAGAGTCCTCAGAGGCCAGAGAGGCTTAGTAACACAACCTCATTGACACAGCTGTTAAGAGAAACATCCAGTGCTCTGTAAACTTTTCTCCACCCCCCCCCCCCCTCCCAAGCTCACTTCTCTTAACAAGATTTCTCTTGCACCGATGATACAGAAAGCACAGTTCTCAGAAGAGTTTTATACCAAGAGGGTTCTTAAAAAAAACTGATTTTTTTAGGCCAGAGTTATTTAGCAAGGGCCTTGGGCAGGAGAGAGTATGCCTTTCATTACAACCTTTACTTTTTTTTCTCATTCTGAGACAACCATTCCTCTCGTAAAAAGAGATACTCCAAAGCTTTTCATCGATCTTTGCATTTTGAAGTCTTTTGAACCGAAACTTCAGCGTGTGGATCGGTGAGGCTTTCTGCAGTTGGACGGCAGGCATGCTGTCGTTACGTATGCAGTTTTTGATGAGCTTGACTTGCAGCTCGGAGTAATGAGACATAGATTAAAGAGGCTTACGTATCGGTGCTAATGCATAATCACAACTAAATTAAAATGGCAAGGTCAGAGCGAGGATAAACCAGGCAGGAATTGCCGCTTGATTCCAAGGTATGTGACTCTGTCCCCTGGAGACTCAAAACACAGTTCGGCACTCTCAAAGAAGATCAGACCTCAGTTCCATATGGAATAAAACAGTGTTCAGACAAGCCTGCAAAACAAAGCAGCCTAGCTCTGTCCTTACCAGACATCTGTAGCCCTAAGCTTTGGGAAAAGTGCGGGACTATGCCTTTCTGTGGCACCTAAGTAAATGATAACGTGCAATGGAGTAACATGTTATTAATTCTACTACTTCAGCAGACCACTATGTCTGGCTATCTAATGAAAAGATCTCATTTTGATCTAATTTTCTCCTTACTCATTAAAGGTGAATAAACACGTGCATATATTTGCAAATCTGTCAATTAAGAAAGACCTTAATGCAGACCTTAATGCACCTTAGTCAGAGAACTTAATGCAATGAATTCAAGGAGCACTCAATATGTCAGGATTACCATTTAAAAAGGGATCCCCTGGATAAAGTCAAACGGCGAGATGACCGCATGGCATTCCCTACATCAGCAGATCCCTCCAAGAGAGCAGCAACATCTGGTGTGTGAATATGGACGCTTTCTCTCTTTCGTCTCGTCTCTATAACGGCTGAGCTTTGGATTTGCATGTCGACTTGAGACATGCCCCCAACAACGTGGCAGAGGCATCTTAGACCACAGCACCAAAAAAGTGCTTATCTTGAACCTAAGTTCAAGCGACACTTTAGTCTGCTTCACTTCGTGAAAACGATTTGATGAATTAAGTTCGCTCTGGCGGCTCTTCAAAGGCTCATTGATGCAAAGCAAAAACAAAAAAATGCATCAAAACATTATTAATTTATAACGAGGTCAAAAGAAACCATCTTTGAAACAGGCGGATTCTTAATGTCAGAATCTGCTGGAGGGTTGGCATGTCGCAGAGAGCGCAGCTCTTTGATTGCATCTTCTCACACCACACCTTCCTGTAGACAGAACAAGACGGGAGGGAACAGTGTTTGAACAACGACGGCCATTCAAAAGCAACATCTTATCATTTGCGAAAACCAGCTGTTTCACAACAACGCTGGGTTCCTCTAAGAGTGTGCAGATAACTTAGTCAGATGCTCCAGTCTACGTGGGTTGTCTTGGTTTGTACTCATTAGGCTCCCCGGCCAAGCACTGCCCACCTTTAACCATCATTACGATCATTATTATCATCAGCCTGTTTAATCAATCAATCAATCAATCAATCAATCAATCAATCAATCTCTGTCTCGCTCTCTCTCTCTCTCTCTCTCCTACAGAAGTATCTGAGCACAGATGCAGAAGATTCGAAGACAGGCTCCTGCAGCTGCAGCTATTTTTACCCTTTAAAAGTTATTTCTTTTTCATTCCAGTTTTTTTTTGACAGAACCTGCCTGAATAAATGAGTGTTTTGCAGAGTGCCTCTTCTCTGGGTGCCTGCATGGGTGTGCAAAAGCGCACACGCCAACCTATGCCCTGATAATGTTCTAAGTAACGGCTGTCTCTGGTCAGACGTGATGCTCAGTTTACAATGTGGGTTGTCAGTCCGGATTTCCCTCTACACACACATCTCCTGATTTCCCATGTGTCACCATCCCTCCACAAAGGGGTATCCGTATATAGATGAGTTGGGGACCTCACAAGAAGAACTCTTCTGTAAATAGAATTAGGATTATTGCCCTCGGCCCGTTCCTTTCTCCCCTCTTGTCCTGCCACACTTGGCCCTTCCCCACCATTATAGAATTATTATCTAGAACCGGTCAGGGATTCACATTCTCACTCATCTGTGTAGCCTAAAGAGACCTCAGAAGACCCTAAATCGAAATTTTATCCGTCTCTGAAATAAATAAAAACTTCATCTTAACTTTTGTTTTTTGTTAATTACCAAAGTGCCATTGCTGGATGTCTACGTAGGTAATGGCCATTATCAACGGTAAATAGTTATTATTTGTTAAACAAGCTCAGGCCAACACCACGTTATTGGTAATGCATTTCCACGGTTTAATGGAGTTATTTATTTACAGTGCCATCATTGAATAACCAACAACAATGTCCTAAGTCCATTCTACTGTAACGTAGATTATTCCCGCTAAAGACAAATAGAGCCAGTCAGACTCTACACAATAAGTTCATTCCATGTCAATGGTCATACCAGGACATGAAGCCAGTCTTGGGACATCGACTGAATAACCGTGACCAGCTCCAGGGTTGCCGATCATCGCGATTGTCTCCGTGGTGACGGTAAATCGTCAGCAGGTGTGGAGTTAAAAACTTGGATGCTAAACCAGCGTTTCGTCAGCCGAGAACTGTTCCTAAAAGCCACTAATTATGTCTCTTACATCCAACCTAAATCCCACAATTTTACGGTTGGCTGCATGTTATTTTTATTTCCCAGGAAGCATCGCAGCCGACCTTCGACAAATGAACCTATATTCATTTGATTCCCCCCCCTCCCCCCACGGAGACAATGCATTTGGAATTCAGATGAATGCTTAATTCTCGGTCACCTCATAACTGCATAGCTTGATAAGATATCATGACAGCCAAGTGAAATAGTCATTAAACGAAAATAGATAATGTTCCTACAATATAGGGATAAATGTTGTAGAAATGAATACATGGCACTGAATTGCAAAGTAATTTGTAACACAAAACAAACTGATGGGTTAGCGATCACATTTGTTACAAGAGTAACACTTCACTTATTTGCATGCACTGATATGCATACGTATTAAAATATAGATTTTTTTTTTTTTGTTTGCACACCTAATGATGCAACATGTGTCTCTCATTAATTGAGCTTTAACAGGGTAGAAAGATTTACTGAACCCACTGTAAATTAATTAATTCAAAATGTCAGGCACTCAATCATTGAAAGGAATGTTAGGATTGCCTAAATCAATCAAAGTCAGAACAACCCTGACAACAAATAGCATCCTTGAAGCAGCAGAATGAAACCTGAGGCTCGATTAGACCTTCCCCTGCATGATAAAGTCAAATTCGCTGTTTACTGTATTCATATTTATCCTAAAGCGCCGAAGAATGCGTGAAAAATCTATTAAAGCAAATGGTCTTTGCCCAAACTCAACGGGGGGGTTCATTCTCAGCGTGAACTTATTTTGTATGCAAACTTCTTGGATTTGGAAAAGATTAAAAGCACTGAAAATGAGTATGAACGAGCGCATGTCAAAGAGCACCGTTGGCTGGGATTAGGTTTGTCGCGCAGGTTCCCAACAGGACATCCGCAGAGCCAGACAGAGGGGTCTCCACCACCTCCCCTCTGCGCATCGTTGAAGTGCAAAGCGGATGGGAGTCAGCCAGACTGTGTGTCCTTTTGGAAAGAAATCAAGCGCTGCAATGTCTGGGGTCAAAGAGGATACGGACTTCTGCTTTTGGCTGCTCGCACGAATGCCATACAGTCAATACCCGTTTCAGAAACATCACTTTTATACCCACATGACGACTGATTAATCACTATCAACATTTCTGTTCATGTACTACTAACCTGGTAAAATCTCACAAATCCTCATCTAGGACAGTGCATTCTCTGAACAGAAGAATAAGCAAAAAAAGAGAATTGTGAGATCGACCTTGTCAGTGGCTTATTTTAGCGGAAATAGCGGTATAATTACAGATGCTACAAGGCAGCGAGGAAGATAAAACTGCCCAATCTAAGCTGTGATGCACAGGCACAACGTGTGTGGAGCCCTTCATCTCCCTAACCCTAAATCCAAAATATGGCTTCTCTTTTTGTTTTTAAACACCAATGCACCTAAACAGTTGTGTAATAATGTAGTCTATTGAGCGGTTGAAAGAAACCTGCTGCTGTCTTAAGCGGATTGACCAAAACTAATAAACAAAATAATACTCTTTCACCTTTTTGTTTGATTTATGAGATGCTAAAATCACAAAAAGAGCAATGCTTCATCTTCCCGGTGACAGTGTTCAGATGGCCTCAGAAAAAGAGCCTTCTGGGACGATTCGGTGGCGTTTGCACCTAAAATGTCACTGTGGCCAAGAGGATGAGAGCAGCCATTTTTCAAAACAGATTATTTATAGTTTCCTGAGGGCTTTCTCGGGATTATGCTTACAGAGGAAGGAAATTAAAAAGAGATTGTCGGGGAGTGTCAGACAGCACACACGAGCCCCAAGCCAGAAGGAGAGGGAGGAACATCTGGTCCAAGGCATATGGACCTGCCATTCACTGGCACAAGGCCCGGGAGCCCTGATCCGCATGATTGGGGATGTGGTACGGACTTGGCCAGTATATAATCAAACGCCAATGCAAATGCAGGTTGGTAGCACCACTCTGAGCGTTCACCCAGGATCCTGGCTGGGTTTAATGAGCCTCCCCGTTTGCCTCTTCCTTCGGCTCCATTGAAAGTGGGTGAACTGCAAGAGCAAAGGTTTCAGAGCTGGTCAACATATATACTGTACGGGCCCACATATACAGCAACCTTGAATAAAGGGCAAACTCAACAGCCTAATTGCCTACTTATTTTTAAACTACCAGTTTTACAGCATTGAAAGGTATGGGTGTTCATTCAAAAGCATCCGTTTTTTCTGTGGCCACTGTCTGATGTTACTGTCGGTGAGCAAAAATAAACTACTTACCAGAAATTCAAGCCTAATTCCCGAATCAGCACTCATACAATTGACCAAAATACATAATTACCAGGGGCAAATAACTTCATATTACAACCCATTGTGGAACCTACAATTTATGATAGTACATTTAAATATTTAAAATATTGTGTTCCTCTACAGTCTTCAACTCTGCCAGCCATGGAAGCATCTACAGAGTTCAGTAAATTGTTGTTTTCGGACAAAAAATGTAAGAAAAAGATAACTTAATTCTAGTCTTTTGTTACAGAAAGCGATAAAACCACATTTAGGTCAACATACTGAAACAACCCCTTGGGTGTAGGGCGTGCCATTGCAAAAACCACGACTGTTTTTACAAGAAAACACTGTTACATTAATGTAAGGTACAATGGGACAAAGACAGGATCAAAAAACGGTGCAAAAAAGGTCAAAAGCCAAAACAGGTGCTCATACAGAACTGGGTCGTAACACAATCAGGTTATCGGGAAAAAATGGATCAAAACAGTCAAAAATCCAAAAACACTCCTCTAGCTTGGCTCAAATTAGCTCCAAACACTCTCCGCTTTCCCCTCAGGTACAGGCCTTGAATTTTTAAAAAGTCAGCGGCCTTTCATTCTATATCCGATTAGCCATTGCCTACAGTTGTACCAATTAATCAGCTGAAGACTGCAGCAGTCAGGTCCGGAATGTCAGGCAGGCCGGTCTTAAAAGGGCGGGACACAGATTCCTTACTCGTGGTTATTCCACATATCCCCCTTCCCCTGCTAAAACACAAAATCTCCAGCAGCAAACCCAGGGGACACCGGTAACTCCCTAGTCTCGACGCTTTCTTTTATGGTCTCGCCAGGTCCCCATGAAGGCCGCTGTTATATTATAATGTCTTCCACGACTGTTCACTCTGGCCATCCGCAAAGTCTTTTGCTGAAAACACAAAAAACTTGTGTTAATAGGATTCACATGGGACTCACCCAGTCAGAGGTCTCCTACTCCAGTCAGAAGGCCTAAAAATGTTCAATTCCTCCTGAAGTCATCCTCTTCACCTTCAACACACTGATTGTCTCCCAGTAAGCTTCATCACTGAGACAAATTCTCACCACTCTTGAGACCAGTGCCTGGGTGAGAGCTTCCTCCTGGGCAAGAAGAGCCTCCACAGGCTTCCACTGGAGGTCCGTCTTCTGTGCCTTCAAGGTCACCTCCAGCATCTGCATAGCGTCATCATGAGTTGGTAACTTCTTTGCCAGGTCCTCCTGATGGATTGTTCGGTCATCTAGCAGCTGCTCCAAAACATTGTGAGCATTCCTTAAAGAGCTGTGTTGGGTCACAGGCCTCTTATACACACTCTTTCTTTGCACAACGTTTCTGGTGTGTCGTCTGTAGATTCTCTGCTTCATTCAGGAGCTTCTCAACTTGTCCGTCTCAGGCAGTGTTGTGCTCCTGTAGACTGGTCCCTTGGGCATCCAACTCCCTCAGGTCCAGCACCATCTTCTTATGGGCAACCACAACTGCCGAGCGCTGCTTCTACTCAGTGCTAGAACCCTGTTCTCCTTTTCCTGATACTTTGCTTCTGCTCGTTCTCTAGTTCCCGAGTCAGTGCTAGAACCCTGTTCTCCTTTTCCTGGTACTTTGCTTCTGCTCGTTCTCTAGTTCCCGAGTCAGTGCTAGAACCCTGTTCTCCTTTTCCTGATACTTTGCTTCTGCTCGTTCTCTAGTTCCCGAGTCAGAACTAGAACCCTGTTCTCCTTTTCCTGATACTTTGCTTCTGCTCGTTCTCTAGTTCCCGAGTCAGTGCCAGAACCCCGTTCTCCTTTTCCTGGTACTTTGCTTCTGCCCGTTCTCTAGTTCCTGAGTCAGTGCTAGAACCCTGTTCTCGGTTTCCTGGAACTTTCGGCTCGTTCCCTTTCTGCTGCCTATCAGCAGGAGAGGGACAGCATCAGCCATTTTGCTTGCCATCGAGCTTCTCCCACATCTTCCGGTCCATGTTCTCAGCATGCGTCTGGAACTGCTTTTCCTTCTCCTTCAGGGAAGCGACCGCCTCCTTGCGGTGCTTTTCCTGGCACAGTCCGGTCGACCTGCTCCTGTACCTGGGCCTACAGCTGTCACTTCAAATTTTCAGCCTGAGCGTCTAGCTTGTGCAGCTTATTTCCGTTTGGGTCCAGGGGTCTGTGCTCCTGTTCTTCCCTGGAAACTTCTTATCGTGCTGTTTCATTTGTTTCACTGGGGAATTGCTGTCTGTGTAGTTCCTGTCTTCTCTGCTATACTTTGGCAATTCCCCTTCTCCAAAACAAATTCAGCAGTTGGTCCTCCTCTCGTCATGCCCTCATTCTCCACCATATGTAACAAAACCCTGGATGTATGGCATGTCATTACAGGATCGCAGAATCACGAGTAAAAACCACCAATCAGAGACAGTTTTAAAAGGAAGACACTGCATTGTTCCTTCAATTATTGGACAAAGGTAACAGGTCCAAAAACACATATTGACGCTAGTTGTCCCGACAAGGCCGTGCCCGAAAAGCAGGGTATGTCCTTCACATTTTTAAATTATTAAAAGCAGCTAAATGTTTGAGCAGATGGCTATTTTAGTATAGTAACGTGCCATTGATTCACAGTTGATTGTCTCCAACCAGTAGGCGGGGCCACTCATTTTTGAAGGCCAGGTAGGTGCTCCTCGGAAAGCAATTCTCATGCAGCATCCGGAGGGGTAAAACCTTCTTTAGGGCCCATGTCAAGGCCTAACTCCAAATCCAGGTAAGTCCTTTGTGATTTTGTTATTTTGTTTTTGTTCTGTTTTACCCTGTAAATATCTCCAGGACCTCCACATTTTTATTGTAAAATAAACTCCTAGTGACACTATTTGCAGCCTCCGAAGCGCCGTTCTGTCTCCTGCCGTCAGGCCAACCTTACACAAACACTCCACTGGTTTGGCTCAAACGAGGTCCAAACGCCCTTCACGCTTTCCTCTCACTCCCTAAACAATCCAGCAGCATTTTATGTTATGCCCCCAGCTGTACCAATTACTCAGTGGAGGACTGCTGGCAATCAGCAGTCAGGCCCAGAACGTCAGGCGGGCCGGTCTTAAAGGGGTGGGACACAGATTCCCTGCCCACTGTTGTACAATAAAGCGTACCAATATTTATTCTCGATTCACCACACACACTAACAAAAGACTCAAAGACAATAGACCCACCCTCTCTGGTAATAATAAGAGGCCAGGGGTGCATCAGATTCAATTGTAGCATCTCTGTCTTTTTTTATGGATACAAATTGGTTTCACCCTCACCCGGAGCATTTTACCTCGCCGACTCCGGTTCTACTGAAATGGATAAATAACCCGATAAACCCAATAAAGTGCCTTGCTCGCTTTGCCGCAGATCATTCTCATCCGCGGGGGTAGCAGTGATGAACTCTTTCTGCTAGCCTGTCGCCCTGAGCTCCTGCCCCAGAGATGTGGAGCGGAGCGTCCTTCCCCGGACCTCTCCATGGGCGCGCCTCCGGTAAGAGTTTTCTGGGGCAGGTCTCAACTCCATGACGTAGAGTGGGTTCGTCCAGGGACTGCCCATAACCTCACCTTCGGGCCTTGTGTCAATCGCCGCCATCTCCTACGCACAAATGCTGGACTCAGTCGGACGTATGGAGTGACTACATCAGCTATGGCATGGAAAACTCAACATACAAAAAGATGAATCCTCAACCTGCCCACATTTACCATAGGAATGACTTTTCTTATTTTATTCTAAGTTTATTCCATAACAATGCCTTGAATTAAGGACTGATTTAGACTTAAATTATTTGAGTAAGTTGAGATTAAACCAAACCTAACTATCAAACAATCCTGAAATCAGTCACAGGCCCTGTAGAAACAATCTTTGTTAGGCTGTCACGTTCCAACCCTACCTCCTCCACTCAGAAAGCTATTTTTAATGCAGACCACGGTGCTTTCAGGTGACGAAAACATCCAGCCGCTTTCTATTTTCATACAGAGGCATCTTTCATAGTCTAAATATAAAACACACGGGCCCCAGTGAGCAAAAAATAGAAAGGCTACAAATAATCCTATGTTTAATTCATGAACACAATTAAACAGTCGAGCGGCTCCGGTGAATCTGTCTGTGATACTTACTGATCATGTCAGAAATAGGAAAGTTCTTGACAAGACTTCCCTGACCTCCCAGCTTCAGAGGTAACTACCTGTCAGTTAGTCCCTCGCCTCTCCAGCGTAGTCAGAGTTTTTTTCTGCCCCCTTTGGTTCCCTCTCTTCCATTACTTCTGTGCATCTCTTCTGTTTTGATGCAACCGGGTCGGTGCTTTGACCGCCAACGCCATTGATCTAAACCGCAACACTTACAGTACAGCTCTGCTCTAATATGCCTATCACAGGCTTCTGAAATGAAAACTGCCATGTGCACCAGAAGCTGAAATGTGTGCATTGAACACAGAGGCTTTGATAGAAGAGCAATGTAAAATACCACCGCAATCGACACTTCATTAAATAAAGTGCCAGTCATTGTCAGTCATCTAATCGCTATGTATGTTTGGGTCGACACACTCACGGTTACTGAAAATGATTAAGTAGGGACTCCTAAGTGGGTAAATTGGTATCTATAATACAAATCCAAATCCAAATGTTTTTAACCTGATAAAACAAGTAAAAGTGATCCAACAGGTTTGCACTGCCTAAACAGAGATTCACATTTATAAATAAGTAAAATTGATAAACAAGGTAGAATCTAATACTAATTATTACGATAATTCCGAAGAATTTTAAAAAAACAATAATTAAAATATTTTAATTTAACGTGAGTGCATTAATTTAACACTGGTAGAAGAGAGAAAACAGGAAAAATTAGGAGGACAGAAAAACACGATTGCCAACACCAAATTGTCACAAATCATATATAACCAAGTCGTGTGCCACAAACTTTCGTTCTTTGTAATGCCACAAAATACACATGTCTCAGTGTTACTTCAGCTCGTTTTAACTTGTCATGATGTTAATGATTTTATTTCCTATAACACAGTAATATAACGAAGAAAACATTCATTAAGAAATGTGAATTTATGGCAGCTGACAGACAGGGACGGGGGAAAATGAAGAAACAAAAACGCCTTGATGACGGCAGCTGTGTGTTTGATGCGGTACTAAGCACCTGAGACCGAGCCCATATTAGGGCTGCTACAGGGGCAATGCCACCCAATACCCAACCTTCAATCCTTCAATCAATGTGGAAAACAGGGTGAAACAACCGGGCTAGGCTGGCAACGTGCTAAAATATGCACAGGGCGACTGCCGTTGTGGCAAATGAAAGCTTATTACATCCTTTTAATTGGTCTACAGACAACGTCTCTTCTGAGTCTCCTGTGGAAAGACTCCCCTGACGTCCAATGTGAATACGTTTCCTGGGACGTCCGATGTGAATACGTTTCCTGGGACGTCCACACTAATTCTCAGAAAAATACCACATAGCCTTAGACAGAAAAGACTTACTTTTTTTTTTAAATAAACTGCATTCCTTGGAGAAATCGCTACTCAACATTCTTGCAGTCTGCCCCAATCAACCGTTATATGCTGTGTGCGTTTGCTTGAGGGGGTGTTCATTCTGAACATGCACATTGCTGCACAATCATCTGAAATATCCGATTGTGTCGAGATCAAGTAGGCCCTTTGTGGCTGAGAGGAGACAAGCCGAGCTCAGCTTCCTTTCACAGCTCTTTATCTGGCTCTCATATGCCATGTAACTGGGGCCGTTGCTGGGGAAAACGGATCTCCAAGGAAACCCTTCCCTGCATTTCTCTTATTCTTATTTTCAATTTTCCGTTCGACATTCGTTGCCGGCGCAGTTGTTTTATTGTTTGTTTGTTTTTCTTTCTAAAATTGTCCTAAAGCAATCACAACTTCAGCAATGAATATGCATGGTTGTACATCTTGGCACAAGTTGAAGACTGATTAAAAAAAATTAATAGTTAATATGGTTTAAAGTGGTTCAGTAGTTTCCTATAAAAGCACAAGACCTTTTGCTTTCTGCTGATAGAAAACAGGAAGTGAGACTAATACTATCAATCACACTAACTCAATAACTCAATTCAGGCTATAGAAACTCAGTTTTGGAACATCAATTTGGATTATTTTAAGATTGATTTGTAGCAGGAGTAATGCAGAGCTGATGTCAGCACTAAAAGTTTAGAATTAATATTCCAACTAAACTTTAAAAAACCACGGCTAGACGTCAGAGAACTTTTATCATTAATAATTTCATCATCATGTTGTATCATTAAGCTAAAACTCACTTAAATATGTAAACTGAAAACTAAATAAAATATATTCAATCGGGCATCTGCAAAACATGGCAGTGGATGAGATATTACCTTCAAGTTTTTGGTATTTAGACACAAACTCATGCGTTGCATATACAGTGTATCCAAACTAGCAGAGATATCACCATATTATAAAATCTGACTGAGCACCACTCAGTAATACTTTCACGTCTCAAAAAGACAGTTTTTGCAAAATCAGTTGCATTGTCACACAAAAACTACAGAAAATACATACTTATAAACACCCATAATGCCAAAGACAAAATAAACATCAGAACCAGATGTGTTTAAACCATGCTTTCCCAATGAATCTTGAGAAGATCCCACTATAACTACAGTTTTAGGATTAGTCAGGAACAGCCTTATAATCACACAAATCTGTAGACCGTGTTGCTTTAAAGCTCGTCTGGAGTCATTTAAAAATCTGACAGGACGGCAAATGAGTTATCGTGATATTTTCTGCAAAAATCAGGTGCCTTATCACGCCTCGTCCATCTGAGACTGGCCCACTCTCGCCACAAGGTTGGCTAAGCCTCCCTCGACAATGCAGAGCAGACATTGGGGGGGGGGGGGGGGGGGGGGGGGGGGGGGGGGGGGGGGGGGGGGGGGGGGGGGGGGGGGGGGGGGGGGGG